>QLOZ01002925.1:0-32662 GCA_003314065.1 Lactarius sp. MG50 | reverse complement strand
CACCTGCACACAAAGTTCGTTTCTAGATTGGGAGTCTCAACTTATGACACGGTTACGAGGGACAGTGGCTCAAAGCGAGCTCGCGTTCTTGTCACGTGATCGAGTAGGCACTACGCGTGACCTAAGTCATCTGGTATTGCACGTGATCCTGGGAAGGATGATCACGTGGTATCTTGTTGGAACGGGATGAGGCCGAGGTGCCCGAGGCCGAGATGCCCGAGCACTTGGTTCCGGTAGGTCCTTCGCAAAGGAGCCTTTCTGTGACGTTACACGTGTTATAGCACACGCGTCAAGCTTCGATGTGGCTGACTAAGCCGGAGCGGTGATAGAGATGAAAGGAATAGGAAGGTGCTTAGTCACAAGGGTTCTGCAGTGGATTCAACTTGTATTGGAGACGAAGTTGAGACTGGGGATTCCAGTTCAACTTCCTACTGCTTTTATACTACCCTACCTAGTCACAATGAGTCGTAGGTAGGAGTCAACAAGGAGTCAGTAGTGCTCACAAGGAGTCACTACTATCAGTCGCGTACAGTCGCGACGACTCTTAGGGAGTCGCCATGAGTCGCTTGTATAAGTCGCGTCGCGTTGCGTCTCAGTCACGAGGAGTCATCGCATCACATGACATATGGTCATGTGACAACTGGTAGTCCGAGTCACGTCACATGATATCTCATCATGTGACAGTACAGGTCACGGGTCAGAGCCCGAATGGCGCGTCAAGTAAGGGAAAGGGAAAGAAACCATAACAAATGAGGAGGGTATGTAGGCATGCCATAGGGCTGCGGCTATGCTACATTTTTTTTTTCCTTACCTAAGATCCATGACTGGCCTAACCCGGAATGCTTTTCCCACCAGCCTGCCAACCAGGCCTCACTGTGGGCATTTCCCAATGTAATCCAATTCAGTTCTAAAAGTCTGACCAATCAGATTTCAGGATTTTGCCAACTGAATTAGATTACATTGGGAAATGCCCACAGTGAGGCCTGTTGATCCATTCCATTGGTTGAAGGGTTATAGGTTAGCATTGAAATACTGGTAAAGATTACATAATTGTATTTTTTAACTCTCTTTTTTTAATTACTATAATAATTTTAGTGTGAGAAAAAAAATCGGCATGAGCTGCCAAATCATGTTCAAAGCCCTATAGACAAATTCACCAAAAAAGTGGCCCATGATTTTGCAAATTGCTGTAATGAAAACTGCTGTATGGTCATGTCTTGTCAGATGATCAGTTGACAAACAGACATGATCATACTTTCTGTAATAGAATTGAAAATATAAAACATTTTTATTTATTTCTTGTACTATACATACACGACATGCAAGATCAATACAACAATATAATAATGTGAGTGCAACTACACGATAGCATTGTGGGATCCGGAGGCCTGAGAAGAGATGCTGACACAAGAGTGCAGACCCTGTCCGAGGATAATTAACATCACTAAGATCCCAACTGCACTTCCTGGGCACTAGGATACCTTCAGGATCACCCTTGTGAATTGCAGGTTCCATGTGCCCACCGTCTCTCACTGGATCTGAACCACTGCCAATTAGCTGGTGCACATTGCTGTTGAAAAGACTGGTCCATGGTCCATGGGAAGACATGGATGACAAGGAAATTGATGCCAAATTGGCCATCAGAGAAGAGGCCAGGTTCAACCAAGTGGGTGATTGACCATGGCCATCCTGCCATGGGTGAAATGTGAGATACCTGTCATTATGTAGTTGCCAGACAGGCGGAGAATGATGGGTCATGGCATGTGCTGGAAATTCTCACCTAGCAAAAGATTGAAAGTGATCTATAAGAAGTTGAGGATAGGCCTACGCATCTTGGGAAGCAGTATAGAAAGCATTTATATGTTTTTCTCCTGCATGAATTTCTCGAACCTTAGTTAGGAAGGAGTTGAGGTATATACACTATGAGGTCATTTTGCTACCCATATCTGTTTGATGAAGCTACACCTCACAGTCACGGTGGACTTGGAGAGAGCACCTGGACACTACTTGTCCTGTGATTTCCTCATCATGTGACCTCTATACCCCGATTCCCCCCCACCATCATGATGATTCCAATGGCCTTGGCAGTGGGAAACACTCACTATGAAAAGATGAGCAATCCAAAGCTGACAAAAAATCTTCATGATCGATGATATTCCCCCACCAATTCCTGACTGACCTGAATCTGTGATAGGGGTTTTGTCTCACACCAAACCCGGCCTGTCATTGAGTGTGGGGAGGAGTGAATAATTAGTGGGAATGACATCCAGTGGACAGGACTGTTCAATGGGCACCTCTGCTTGAGGCGTGAAAACAGTGATGTTTGTTGTTATAGTGAATGTTAGGTTATCATGCAGTGAATGACAGGGGGTGCCTGCCAAACAGTTATCTTGTTCGCTATTCTGCTATCATCCCTAAGTACTACAACTCTGTGCTAATGTTTAACTCTCTCAATCTTATTTGCTATCTAAAACTGATCACCCCTTGATGTCTCATTAAGACATCCTGAGTCAACTAGCACCAATCTGGTTAGTGCCAGATTGGTCCTCCCCCAACATAGCACAATGGTTACCAGGCCAGTGAGTTTGAGGAGAGAAAGAGAAAGATTAAGATACTGGAAAGAGTCAAGAGGGGGAAGACACAGCCGCTGAGACAAGGGCGAGCCTGCCACATCAATGAGCAAATTGCCAGAGAGCTCCTGGAGCAGATCTGAGGCAGACATCTCACAAGAAGTTTTCAAGATGTGTGATGGTGCAGTGGCTTGGTTCGGTGTCGACAGACTAGATGAAGAGAGGTGACTTTGACGCAGGAAGCAGGACGACAGGGAATTGCTCCAGAAAAGAGCTGGCCTTCTAGGAGGCCTTTTGGAAGGTTTATATACAGGCACGTGCTTCTCTGATCGATCAGGACTCTGTTTTATTCAATACCTGTCAGCAGCAAGCAGTAAGTTTAGAAATGCAAAGCAATCGTGGATAGTGACAGCCAGGGGCCTTGCCCATGCGATGAGGGATCTTAGTCGTAATGAAGGGAGAGAGGTACAGAACGAATGCTGTCTGTCATATACCAAGTCAGAACAAAGGCAGATTAAGAGGGGTGTCAGTAATGAGGTACGAAAGGGGTTGTTAAGCAGGAGTACTCAGCACCGGCCGGGCTGGGATTTTTTTTGATGAGGAGATTTGCGCGCTGACGACTTCGTGGCGGGGGCGGTGCAAGCAGGTGAAAATGGCTCGGATTAGTTTTATGGGCGCTCCGAAGTGCTCGTTCCGAGCGCAACGCCCACCTTACATCAGTGGGGATTCTACGTTCAATATGTCTAACGGGGGTCGATCGAGCCGGCTTAGCATTGCTTGGTTAACATATCCTTGTGCACGAGGTGGGAGAACTGTATCTGGTAGCTGCCAGTGGCCCGCGCTCTTGGGATCCATATGAGTTGTGTGTACTATGGCTTGGTGAAACGAAGGTACGCACTTGTAAGACGTCTTGATTGATTTGCCAAAATCGCAGTCTTACCTTTCGACCAGGTAATGAGTTAGAAGTCACCCCAATATGCGACCTGTTGAGGAGTACTAGTGGTGCACTGATGAATCGCAAGACGAAGAGCACACCAAAGAGCCTAGTGGTGAGGACGAGGGGGAAGAAGATAACTTGGATCATATTGAAATTCTTAGAGAAGAAGGATTGTGCATGATGCTGTCCTTAAAACGATCGGATTTTGGCTCTATTCTCGATGAACATGATCGCGTATGTTACATGCAAGATCTTTGGTCAGCCACAAGGCGATCCGACATGATCATGCTGTGCTGTGGTGATCACGGACTAAATTTATGGCGGAGTCTATAAGGAGCGGAATCAAGCAGTGTCACCGAGTCGGCGCCACTGGCACTCGGCCCGAGGGGGAGATCATCAGGACGCCATTTACGGGATAATGCACGACCTCCGCTATCCGCTAGCCTCGAATCGGCTTGGGAACCTGCCAGTAAGCAGCCCAGTACAGGATTGTGACCATCGAGGGGGCAAGAGTCGGTAGTGAATGTAATGTGCATTGTGCCGAGTCATCTTTCTGCCAGAGCACTCCATTACAAGACTGCGTAATGACTCACATTGGACCGTGCGTGTGAACATTACTTTTTATTCATTGTAAATTGTTCCCGTGTTGACGGGCGCTGTATGTGGTTTTATCGTTGGGTCCAGGGTCCTAACCATCCGCGGAAACGAGCGAGGCGATGCGCGCATGCGGACCCTCCGTACAGGGTTAAAGCACTACGGCACTGTCCTACCCCAGCCCTGACCCCAGCCCTGAAATATACAGGGCGGTAAGTTAGCATATGGAGAATGTACAGTACAATACATCACGTAAAGATAGGAAACCAATTGACCATTATCCAGAGTCGGCTCTGGCTACCCACCAAAAACCTTGCTGCTGAAAACACGACTGAAAGGGAAGACAAAAACCGGTAGATGATATCCCACGAGATCCTGGGCTATTCCGACAGAAGTAACGAGATCAGACAGTGGGCAAGCTATGATATTTCGGTGGGGGTGAAGTCAGTATGTTGGCCTGTGTGTTCCCGCTGTACGGTGCGACAGGGACTTCTGTGTGTACCTGAACTGCTCCTTGGAACCCGGAGAATGTGGTTGGATCGTTCGGGTCCTGTACATAAGGAGGAGCAGTGGGAGGGTATTGAGAACATATACGCATTGAGACGGAGGCGTAGAAACACGCACGTAGAGCATCATAGATGAGGCGGGCGCCTCAGGTATGGATGACGGCCCGTATATTCCGTCGTTTGACCCTGGCGGCCAGACTTCATCCATGAGGGGCTGGGGGACGCCATCGACCACGAACGCGGCGGACGGGGCCTGCGAGCGCTTTCTTCGCAGCCAGAAGAAGATTGCGAGACCGGCCACGGCGATTGCTGCAACGCCACCAATGACACCCCCTGCGGTGGCACCCGCGTTCGACGAGGGACTGTGAATAGGCGTTGGTGAAGAAGTGGTAGGCGTTGGGGAAGGAGTAGTAGGGGTGGGACTCGGGCTGGTGGAGGAGGCATTCGAAGGTGATATTACCATGCCAGGAGTTACTTCAGGGGAGTCTGGGAGGCAAATGTGATGAGACGGCCAAGCGACGAATGGGGAACGAGATTCCCACCGCCGACGGCGAACGACTTCTTGTCATTCCAGTTGTTTTCGAGCTGGGATGTACTGTTGGTATACGTACGTGCTGAAAAAGAAAATTGAGCAACAAACTGTGACATCAATCAGAGCCCATTTGGGCACATGTGTTCCGGAAGGAACAGGGTGAGGGAAACTGGGGGAAGTTTCTGGGTCAGGACCAGAGCAGGAAATCCTCTACCGCAACGGTCAACTCACGATGGACCAGGCATAACTGTTGTGCAGTTGAACGTATACAGAGACCAGCTAATAGCAGATAAGCCAAGGGAGAATCGGCTCGAGGATGTCATGCCAGCGGAACGTACTTAGCCCATGGGTGTTGCTGGCAAGCGCCGCACGCACTTAAAAGCGAATATATGACGGTGTTGCACAGGCACAACTTGAAGTCCCCGGGATATGTAACAGGAGGACCAGCGTACCAGCCTCCCGAGGGGAGCTGCGGCAATGAATACGCTGTGGGAGGTAAGGACGCGAGGTGGTACGAGGGAGATCACTCACTGCCCGCGTTACATGTTGCCAACAAGTACGCTGCGACTAGACACGGATTTTGACCAAGAGAGTTAAGTGTCTGGACCAAGAAAGCATCGACTTTTTCAAAACCTAGGTCTGCGAATAGAAATTGCTTTGCCGCACCCATTGCCACCCTGACGCCGTGCAATCTGGGGCAGAGGTTTGAGCGACCACAATGCCAGAAAGGAACAATAAGGGCGCGAGTATTGCGAGCCTTGACATAATAAGCGCCTAAGTGTAGGGGAGTTGGGACAGGGGGAGGCCAGTTAGTAGTTACGGGGCTGAGAAGCATGCGGTCTATAACTTGTGAGTCTTTGTGCCCCAGTTTGAGCTGCACAATTAGAGCTGTTTCGAGAATAGTAGACGTCTCCGAAAAAAGGTCATTTGTAGTGCTGTGGCTGAACGCCAGGCCAAGTCGAGTGCTGTCTGGAACGAGTATGACTTGATGCTATACCTTTCTCGGGCCTGCGGTGTTCATACCATTTACCCCACACGGTGTTAGCCACCAAGATGCTATTTGTGGCTGACACTTTACCCAATTGGGGTATTTGTCATCATTTATGACGGCGCACACATGCCTATTATGGATATTGATTTTCTCGCTCCCAAATCTGGAGTTGATCCTGGGGCTACTTCAGGGTAAAATTCGCAAAATTCCGCCTCCGGCAGAGGCGCCTACGTAGCATCGGATCAAGCTGCCTCGTGTTCAAGTCGAGTCGACGATCACGACAGCTATCGCGCGAACACACCAAATCTGGGGGAAGGTGAACGTCCTAAACCCAATAAAGAAATGGTAGAGATAGCATCAGCATCAGCGAAGTTGCAAAAAGGTTCTTGCGCATGATCAGGCCTGGTCATGTCAAGCATGCCCATCATTCCCATCACGCCCGATCCCACCTATGTTGGGATTGCTGGGATTGAGTTCGCCCATTTATGATCATGTCCTGTCAGATGATCAGTTGATGATCAGCCATGCAATCACACATTAATAGAATTGAAGATATAAAACATTTATTTATTTCTTGTACATACACATGACATGCGGGATCAACACGACAATATAATGATGTGAGCGCAACTATGCGATAGCATTGCGGGACCTGGAAGCCTGAGAAGAGACGCTGAGACGAGAGTGCGGACCACGTCCGAGGATAATGATAATTAACATCACTGAGATTCTGACTGCGCTTCCCGGGATATCTTTGGGATCACTCTTGTGAATTGCAGGTACTGTACCGTGTGCCCACCGTCTCTCGCCGGATCCGAACCGCTGCCAATTAACTGGCGCACGTTGCTGTTGAAAAGACTGGACCATGATCCGTGGGAAGACATGGATGACAAGGAAATTGATGCCAAATTGGCCATCGGAGAAGAGGCCGGGCCAGGGTTCAACCAGTGGGTGATTGACCATGGCCATCCTGCCACGAGTGAAACGTGAGATACCCGTCATTACATGGTTGCCGGACGGGCGGAGAACGATGGGTCACGTCGTGGGCTGGGGTCGCCTAGCAAAAGATTAAAAGTAATCTATAAGAAGTTGAGGATAGTTGGCCTAGGCCGCGCCTACGCATCTTTGGAAGCAGTATAGAAAGTATTTGTATGTTTTTCTCCTGCGCGAATTTCTTGGGAGAGAGTTGAGATATCTACACTATGAGGCCATTTTGCCACCTATATCTGTTAGATGAAGCTACATGCAAGAGCATTTGCACCTCACGGTGGCGAGAGCAGTCGTCGTCCATGCACTCCTCGTCCTATCCGAGGCTGACGAAGTCTTCGTGATATCGATGAGATTCCCCCGCTAATTCCTGACTGACCTGAATCTGTGATAGGGGCTTTGTCTCGCACCAAACGGTCATTGAGTGTGCCACTCTGGGGAGGAGTGAATAATTAGTGGGAATGTCATCCAGTGGACGGGAATGTTCCGACGGGCGCCTCCTCCTGAGGCGTGGAAACGGTGGTAGGTTTGTCATTCTAGCCCGATGGTTTCCAGGCCAGTGAGTTTGAGGAGAGAACGATTAAGATAACGGGAGGAGGGGGGAAGACACAGCCGCTGAGACAAGGGCGAGCCGGCCGCGTCGACCAGCAAGTTGCCGGAGAGCTTCTGGAGCAGATCCGAGGCAGGCGTCTTAACGAGAAGTTTTCGAGACGTGTGACAGCGTGGCGATTTGGTTCGGCGTCGACAGACTGGATGATGGGAGGTGACTTTGAAAGGTTCACGCAGGAAGCAGGAAGACAGGGAATTGCTCCAGAAGAGAGCTTGCTATGCCTTTATATACAGGTGCGTGCGTCTCTGATCAATCAGGACTCTGTTTTATCTGGTATCTGTCAGCAGCAAGCAGTAAGTTTAGGAATGCAAAGCGATGGCGACAGCCGGGGGTCCTGCCCACGCGACGAGGGATGTCAGTCGTAACGAAGGGAGAGAGGTATAGAACGAATGGTGTCTGTCATATACCGAGTTAGAACGAAGTAGATTAAGAGGTGTGTCAGTAATGAGGTGGGGAGGACGGGTAGGTCGTGTAAAGTAATTCAGGTCTTCAAATTGAGCAATTGAGACATGAAAGGTACAAAGAGATCGTTGAGGGAAAGGGTCCGATGTCGGCCGAGTAGGAGAGGGTCCAGATGGGGCTTCAGGGGGGAGACGATTGGCGCGTTGACGATTTGTCGAGAGAGCGATGCAAGCAGATAAGATTGGCTCGGATCAGTGTCGAGGGTGCTCCAAAGTGCTCATTCCAAGCGCAGCGGGCATGCCCACCTTATATCAGGATATGCAAAATATTAGCCCCATGTTCTCCGCGTTGAGTATCACCACCGGAGATGCATGAGTCCCGCAGAGCGAGCACGAACCGTCGCACTGCATCGGAGATGAGAGCAGGGGATTGAAAGTGTCTCGAGATAGAATCTGCAGTACGAGGTGTTGAAGGGCAGGAGGTCAGCTCATGAAGGGGAATCCGGACTATATGAGATGGTGCATGGCTGAGGCGAACAAGCTGGCCTGTTGTGGGCTAGTTATTGAATGATACTCGAAGATTTAGGGATCTGATGGGTCATACTGTTGGGGCTGAATAGTACGCCTTGTGAAGTCACTGGTTCAACAATGTTCTTATCGCTGTGCAAACGCCTAACGATAATTTCGCGTTTTGGGCACAAAAGAGATGAGGTCTCCTCATCTGAGGAGCTGTCGTAGACGGACTATATGCGCAGTTCCGTCGACGTTGCTTCTCGTCCTCGTTGCCATAAAGAAGAAAGCGAAGGCATGCCTCTAAACATGGACGGCGAGTTTCACACAACATGCGTAGGCTTCGTAGCATAAAGGCCTGGTTGCGAAGGTGAAGGAAAGGAAACACGAACGAACACTGAGGATGACTCTCCCCAAGGTTCATTGAGGCCGAGGGTGCAGGTACGTTTCTTCAAATTCACTAGATCATGCTAGAACTAGCTCAGTAGTCGACCCCTAAAGGTTGTCGAACCTATACCTTTTCAAGCTTAATCCTTGAGGACTCCTGCTGTAGTCCTGTTAAAACAGACGTGGTTCCAGCCGAGCGTAAGTGCGACCAAAATGGCCTTGCCGGGCTATGGGCGACTTACTCACCTTGCAAACACTACCCCTCACTGCACTTTCGTCTTCCCAGCCTTAGTGCCCCCGACTATCGCAATACCGAAGACATATTAGCGGAGTTCACGTCTCGTGATGATGGCCAGCTACGACTTCCCTTACGGCTGGCATTCCTAGTCTCCGGACCGCTACCCGTTCTTGAGGAGCCTTCATGAGTCCGTTTGCCAACCCTGACGCTAGGATGCCATGCAAGGGCCTCAATGCGTGCAGAGTCACTCCCGCGAGTCATCGTCCCCCCTTGCCGTGGTGGAACTGAGACTGCGGTTATCGTTAACGTCTGCTCTGGTTCTGATCCAGGCAATGGTTGGACTTGATCTCTTATACCGCGCAAAGGGATAAGGGTGGGGTTCGGAGGATGGCTGCCAAAGTGCCAGTGCATGGCACGGACCTCAGTGTAGTGCGCGAGATGGTGCGCCGGTGAGTTCGAGAAAATTAAAGAGGATGGCAGAGAGAAGGGAAGACGACTGTCAAGACAACAGTGAGACAGCCGCGTCAACGATCAAGAAGTGAGAGAGGTTCCAGAGTGGAGAAGAAACGAGCTTGCTGATGCGAAGATTTCAAGACGCTTGCCGGCGCAGTGGCTCGATTGGGGGTCGAGAGGCAAGGCGTAGAGGGATTGAAACAAGAAAAGACTTAGACTGAGAAGTTCACGCAGAGGAAAGAGGAGGAAAAGTTGTTCCAGATGGACGCTTCCTTCGAGGAGGCCGTTCTAAGGTTCATATAGCTACGAAAGTCCTCGAGTTGGTATCTAGACTATCTGTAAACGAAGAGTTGAAGCGATTTCGGAAGGAAACGAAATAATAGAAGCTACTGATAGGCGAACGCGGTGGAGGGCGAAGCGAAGTCAAAAGGGAATGGACATCGCGACTTGACCGCAGGGCAAGGAGGGGGTATGAAGGGCTGACCGCTAACTATCTGTGTCTGTCGGGCATAGGTGAGTTAGAGCGGAACTAGAAGAGGGAATGTAGAGATTTGTAGCCGCGGTAACACAGAGAGGGGAGAACCGGTGGTCCAGGTGAAGGGTCAAAATTCTTAAATTAAGAGATTAACACGTAAACGAGGGACGAAAGGGATTGATTGTTAAGCAGGAATACTCAGCACCGGCCTGGTTGAGACGATTCCGACGAGGAGGGAATTTGTGCGCTGACGACTTCGTGGCGGTGGCGGTGCAAGCAGATGAAAATGGCTCGAATCGGTGTTATGGGCGCCCCAAAGTGCTCGTTCCGAGCGCAACGCCCACCTTACATCAGCGAGGTTTCTACGTTGCTAACGGGGGTTGAGAGAACCGGCTTAGCTTGTTTACAGTAACATATCTTTGTGTGCGAGGTGGCCGTATCCGGTGGCTGTCAGTGGCCCGCGCTCTTGGGAGCTATATGAGTGGTATGTACTACGGCTTGGTGAAACGAGGGTACGCACCTGTAAGTAATTTGCCAAAATAGCGGAGTCTTATCGTGTGCCGATGAACCGCAAGATGAAGGGCACACCAAAGGGCCTGGTGGTGAGGACGAGGACGAGGATGAGGAAGGAGATAACTTGGACCACAATGATATTCTCAGAGAAGAAGGATTGTGCACGATGCTGTCCTTAAAACGCTCTATTTAGGCCGGCCGCGTGACTCAAAGGGATTGAAGGTGCACGCGAAAGTGATGCTAGTACAATCTACTGCTGCCCATAGCCAGCTTGTTCTGGCTCGTATTCCATAACACACATACCTGAGCATAATACGTAGCATACGCATACATATGACCGCCTCTATACCAAGTTATACGTGCCATAGAATACAAATTCAGATTCAAAAAAAAAATCGCAAAGAAAACTGCTGGCCCAGTGGTGTCGCCTGCATCAGAGAAATGGACTCGGATAGAGCGACATCCATACGGATGGACCCGTATCCGACCCGAATTCGGCATTATCCGCGGATAAGTCACGGTCTCATCGTGTCAGTCCCGTTTGCCGGTTAAAGCTCCAACACGGCATCCATCACCTGCGTGACAGAGGCCCTCTTTTTGATTTCGATTTCCTCGCAACTTTATACAGAAAAAATGGCGGAATTTGGAGATAGCGGGAAGGTGCGGGCACCTGGGGGGCACTGAGGGTGCACCTGGGTTGAGCCTGCGATGGGGGAAGGATGCGGGCACGCCTGAAGCGTGACCGCGCACGGTACGATGATCGGGTGTGGTCTTACTTTATGTCTCATTTCCTTGATACGTTGATCTTTTTCGCGCCCTTGATTTCTTAGGTCTCACTTATTTTTGTGCATCCGCTGATGGGCAGCGGTCTGTGCGCCCGAAGCCATTTGTCTTATTTGATTACAAGCGCGACTGCGCTGGTCCTTGCCCAATCGGTCCACGGGCCGAGGGATTTCACGTGTATGTTCACTCTTTGTTTCACTCTCGCGCGACGTGCCTTGCAAAGGCCTCGTGCACCTTTTTTCTTGGTTGTTCTACATGTGTTTCTCATTTGATTGTGCGATTGTTATGTGTGTGCGGGAGTCGCCTGATGGCGCTCCTGACAGGACTCTGACTCGCGGTACTTAAAGCCAGTGCACAGCGCACTGGGAATTTACCTGTTGTTCTCGAAACGCCCCGCGTGTGCTCTCACTAAGCTACCTTCGTCGCACCCTCTCTGTCACTCGTGCTCGCCTTATCTCACTCACTCGTGTCTAGTGCTTGTAGCGCTCCGCTGCAAGTCCTCGTTATCCCTCATTTTCAACATCAAAAAAGACCACCATTGTGATAAGAATGTCTACTAGGGTGGATATACAGAGCTCGATTGAGTCGACTCGGATTGGACCCACTTTGATGAAGATATTCAAATCGGTCGAAAGAGGGGCCCGGTCGATGGTAGGTGTCATGATAGTATATGAAGAGAAAAGGGAAGGTATTGAGAACATACACGCATTAAAAGGGACGCGTAGAAACACGCACGTAGTGCATTATAGGTGGGGCGGGCGTCTCAGGCACTGGCGACCAGACTTCCGTCGTGAGGGGCTGGGGGGCGTCATAGACCACTGGTACGAACGTGGTGGGCAGGTCTTGCGAGCGCTTTTTTCGCCGCGAGAGTGCGAAACCAGCGGCGCCGAGTGCCGCAGCACCAGCGACGACACCCCCTGCGATAGCGCCCGCCTCCGACGAGACACCTTGGGTAGGCGTTAGGGAAGGAAGGGTGAAGGTGGGAGTCGGAATTTGAATCTGGCTGGTGGAGGAGGCATTTGAAGGTGATATTACCGTGCCAGGAGCTATTTCAGGGGAGTCTGGGAGGCAAACATGATGAAACAGCGAAGCGACGAATGGAGAAAGAGATCCCTACCACCGACGGCGAACGACGTGTTATTATTCCAGCTGTTTTCGAGCTGGGGTGTACTGTTGGTACGTACGTGCTGAAGAAGAAAATTGAGCAACAAACTGTGACATCAAGGAGAGCCCATTGGGGCACACGTGTTCCGGAAGGAACAGGGTTAGGGAAACTGGGGGAAATGTCTGGGTCAGGACGAGAACAGGAAATCCTCTACCGGAACAGTCAACTCACGATGAAACAGGCAGAGTCTTTGTGCAGTTGAACGAATACTCAGACCAGCTAGCAGCAGATAAGCCAAAGGAGAATCAGCTCGAGTACGTCATGGAACGTACGTAATCCATGGTTCTTCTTGGCAAGCGTCACACGCACTGAAAAGCGAATATGCGACGGTGTTGCACTTGCACAAGTTCCCGTCGTCTGTGCCACTAGGACCAGTGTACGAGTATCCCGGGCCGAGCGGCAAAAGGGAAAACGCTGTGGGAGGTAAGGACGCAAGGTAGCACGAGAGGGATTACTCACAGCCTCCGTTACATGTTGCCATCAAGTATGCTAAGACTAGACACGGATTTTGACCAAGAGAGTTAGATGTCTGGACCAAGAAAGCATCGACTTTTTCAACAACTAGGTCTGCGAAAAGAAATTGCTTTGCCGCACCCAGTTCCACGTTGCCAGTGGGCTGCAATCTGGAGCATGGACTTGAGCGACCGCAATGCCAGAAAGGAGTGACAAGGGCGCGAATATTGCGAGCATTGACATTTGTGACAGCCTAAGTGTGCGGGAGTTGGGACCGGGGGAGGCCAGTTACGGGGCTGAGAAACATGTGGTCGATGACTTGTGAGTCTTTATGTGGTGCTGTGGCTCAATGCCAGGCTAAGCCGAGTGTTGTCTGGAACGAGTATGACTTGGCTGGCCCTTGGAACTGGGCCCTGCAACGGTGTTCATAACGCCAGCAAGATGCCGATTGTAGCTGACACTTTACGCCAGATGCCACTCGTATGCCAATTGAAGCCGACTCCCGACTACTCCGACGCTTTACCCAATTGAGGTATTTGTCATCACATCACAAACGTTTAGTATGAGCCGCCTATGGCGCCCCAGCGTAGGCTTTTGTTCCACCCCAACTATTCTCTTTGAGTTTGAGGCTCAAAATTTCAGCGTATACAGCCAAGTACTTTTCTTGGTACCTGTTCAAATTTCATGAAAAGGCCCAACAAGGAGATGGTTACTACAGTGTGTCTCTGGTCAATCAGGACTCTGTTTTAGTACCTAGTATCTGTCAGGAGCAAGCAGTAAGTTTAGGCTTAGAAATGCAAAACGATAGTGACAACCGGGGGTCCTGCCCACCCGAAGAGGGATGTCAGTCGTAACGAAGAGAGGTACAGAACGAATGGTGTCTGTCATGTTAGAATGAAGGCGGTTTAAGAGGTGTGTTAGTAATGAACAGGGTACGAAAGGGAGCGTTGGGGGAAAGCAGCCGATGTCGGCCGAGTAGGAGAGGGTCCAGATGGGGCTTGAGCGAAGACCGATGGTCTAAGTGAAGTAGGTCGATGTTCTTAAATTAAGGGATTAGCACGTAAACGAGGCACGAAAGGGATTGTTAAGCAGGAGAACTCAGCACCGGCCGGGCTGAGAGCATTCCGACAAGGAGATTTGCGCGCTGACGACTCTGTGGCGGGGACGATGCAAGCAGATGAAAATGACTCGGATCGATGTTATGGGCGCTCCGAAGTGCTTGTTCCGAGCGCAACGCCCACCTTACATCAGTGAGGATTCTACGTTCAAGTTGTCTAACGGGGGTCGAGAGCCTGAGAGCCAGCTTAGCATGGCTTGCTTAACATATACTTGTGCGCGAGGTGGGAGAGCCATATCCGGTGGCTGCCACGCTCTTGGGAGCCATATGAGTGGTGTGTACTACGGCTTGGTGAAACGAAGGTACGCACCTGTAAGACGTCTTGATTAATTTGCCAAAATCGCAATCTTCCCTTTCGACCACTGGCAGATAATGAGTTGGAAGTCACCCCAATCTGCAATCTATTTAGTGATTGCAAAATACTAATGGTGCGCTAATGAACCGCAAGACGAAGAGCACACGAAAGAACCTGGTGCCAGTGGTGAGGACAAGGATGAGGAAGAAGATAACTTGGAACACGATGATATTCTCAGAGAAGGATTGTACACGATGTTGTGCTTAAAACGACCGGATTGTGGCTCTATTTATGCCACGCGACTCAGAAGGATTGAAGATGCGCACGAGAATGATACTAGTAACGATTGGAATGATTGAACATTATCGCGAATTTTACGTGGTCATCCATCCGGCCCGATCCGACATGATCATGTCAATCTGCGGTGATCAAAATTTATGGCGGAGTCTATACGGAGCGGAATCAAGCGGTGTCTCTGTCACTCACCCGGCCCGAGGCCCTTGGCTGTAAATCGGTTATCAGATCTGGCATGGAATTTACGGGATAGTGCATGGCTCCAGTAGCCTCGAAGAACCTGCCAGTGAGCAGCCCAGTACAGCATGCGGACTCTCCATACGTGGTTAAAGGACTCGGCAACCTCAGCCCTGACCTCAGCCCTAAAATATACAAGGGCGATAAGTTAGCATATGAAGAATGTACAGTACAATACATCACGTAAAGATAGGAAACCAATTGACCATTATCCAGAGTCGGCTCTGGCTACCCACCGAAAACCTCGCAGCTGAAAACACGACTGAAGGGGAAGACAAAAACCGGTATGTGTTATCTTGCCAGATCCTGGGCTAGTCCAACAGAAGCAGTGAGGTCAGACAGTGGGGAAGCCGTGATATCCCCGTGGGGGTGAAGTTTGCACATTGGTCAGGGTGTTTCCACCGTGTACAACCGGCACTTCTGTGTGTACCTGACCTGCTCCTTGGAACCCGGGGAATGTGGTCGGATCGTTCGGGTCCTGTACATAAGTAGGAGAAAAGAGAGGGTATTGAGAACATACACGCATTGAGACGGAGGCGTAGAAACACGCACGTAGAGCATCATAGGTGAGGCGGGTGTCTCAGGCATGGATGACGGCCCGTATGTTCCGTCATCTGACCCTGGTGGCGGGACTTCGCCCATGAGGGACTGGGGGGCGCCATCGGCCACGGACGCGGCGGACGGGCCCTGCGGGCGCTTTCTTCGCAGCCAGAAGAAGATTGCGAGACCGGCAACGGCGATTGCTGCAATGCCACCGACGACACCCCCTGCGATGGCACCCGCGTTCGACGAGGAACTCTGGGTATGCGTTGGAGAAGGAGTGGTATGGGTGGGAGTCGGAGCCGGGCTGGTGGAGGAGGCATTCGAAGGTGATATTACCATGCCAGGAGTTAGTTCAGGGGAGTCTGGGAGGCAAACATGATGAAACGGCCAAGCGACGAATGGGGAAAGAGATTCCTACCGCCAACGGCGAACGACTTCTTGTCATTCCAGTTGTTTTCGAGCTGGGATGTACTGTTGGTACGTGTTGAAGAAGAAAATTGAGCAACAAACTGTGATATCAAGGAGAGCCCATTGGGGCACACGTGTTCCGGAGGGAATAGGGTTTGGGAAACTGGGGGAAGTTTCTGGGTCAGGACCAGAGCAGGAAATCCCTCTACAAGAACTCACGATGAAACAGGCATAGTTTTTGTGCAGTTGAACGAATAATCCGACCAGCTAATAGCAGATAAGCCAAGAAAGAATCGACTCGAGGATATCATGCAACGTACGTAGTCCACGTGTCTTCCTGGCAAGCGTCGCACGCACTTAATAGCGAATATACGACGGTGTTGCACAGGCACAAGTTCTCGTTGCCGGCGAAAACAGTGTACGAGGCTCCCGGAGGGAGCAGCGGAACGATCCACGCTGTGGGAGGTAAGGACGCGAGGTGGTACGAGGGAGATCACTCACAGTCGTCGCTACTACATGTTGCCTGCAAATACGCTGCGACTAGATAAGGATTTTGACCAAGAGAGTTAAATGCCTGGACCAAGAAAGCATCGACTTTTTTAAAACCTAGGTCCACGAGCAGAAGTTGCTTTGCCGCACCCATTGTAACCCTGCCGTTGAGATGCAATCTGGAGCACCGATTCGAGCGACCACAATACCAGAAAGGAGCAACAAGGGCGCGAGTATTGCGAGCCCTGACATTATGAGTGCCTAAGTGTGGGGGAGGCCAGTGACGGGGCTGAGAAACATGTGGTCGTTGACTTGTGAGTCTTTATACCTCAGTTAGAGGTGTATAATTAGAGCTGTTTCGAAATAGTAGACGTCTTGGTGCTGTGGCTGAACGCCAGGTCAAGCCGAGTGCTGTCTGGAACGAGTATGACTTTGATGCTATACCTTTCTCGGTAGGATCATCACTTGGCTGGGCCCTGCGGTGTTCTGTCATAGCATATACACCACACGGTGTCAGCCACCAGGATGTCAATTACAGTATGGCTGACACTTTACCCAACTGGGGTATTTGTCATTACCTTGCTGCAAAGCAAGGTCTCTTGTCGACCACTTTTCTCCTTTTTGGGTATAGATCTGTGTGACCTGTCACGCATTCGCTGGAGGCGTGACGTGACATGGAAAGATCCGGTTAGATCTCAGATCAAATAGATCATGTGCGTGTCCAGTATAGTACCGCAGGCCGCTTCTGTCCTTTCACCGATGGCACTGGTCTGTTGGATCTGCCATCTGGCCTTTGTCCAAAAATATACAGTATTGATAGGTGTGATAACGTATATGTATGTAACTATGATCTTTTCATCGAGCTTTCTTCCGCTGCCTACTTTCAGCAATTTAAGAAACTCAAGAGAACATTTAAGCGATCTTAAATCCATCCAATTGAAACCAGCAGTCTATGTGTATGAAGGCTCCTCTAATTGAACATACTACTCCATTAGTATGGCTATTAATATAATAATACACCCCCCGCAGCTCGCAAACGCGAGCTGCGGGGGGTGATGACTGTGATATGGGGGCCATGTGGCCCGTGTTGATGACATAGTGGCACAGTGTCGTTCAACAGTTAAGGTACCTGTGAGGGGCAATTATTAGTTAGTAGGAGGATGAATGAAAAAAAAAAAAAATACCAACGACAGCACTGGCCACTTTCTAAATAAATAACCACCGAATTTTATATTTCATTTTCCTGCAGCAAGGTCTCCGCCAACAAAGTTGGCATTTCTAGTCACGTATTACGGGGCACACATGCCTATTATGGATATTAATTTTCTCGCTCCGAAATCTGGAGCTGATCCTTGGGCCAGACAAAACCGTTGTTCAGGGCAACATTCACAAAACTCCGCCTCCGGCAGAGGCGGCTACTTTAAGTTCCACACTGTAGCACCGGATCTTCAAGTCGAGTCGACGATCACGACAGATTTCGCGCCAACACTCCAAATGTGGGGGAAGGGGAACGTCCTAAACCCATAAAGCAAATGGTAGAGTAGCATCAGCACACCTGGGTCCACTAGCTTGGGATTGGTGGGATTGAGACTCATTGAGTTCGCCCATATCCTGTCAGCCCGAGATGATCAGTCAATGACCATACTTACTAAGCAGTCTTTATCATAATGGCAGTGTACTGTATGATCATACTTTCTGTACCTCAATCACACATTACTGTAATAAAATTACAGTAAATTTTTTTATTTATTTCTTGTATATATGACATGCGGTATCAATACGACAACATAATAATGTGAGCGCAACTACACGATAGCATTGCGGGACCCGGAGGCCTGAGAAGAAACGCTGAGGTGAGAGTGCAGGCCACGTCCGAGGATAATTACCATCACCGTGACTGAGATTCCGACTGCGCTTCCCGGGCACTAGGATACCTTCAGGATCACCCTTGTGAATTGTAGGTTTCATGTGCCCACCGTCTCTTGCTGGATTCAAACCGCACGTTGCTGTTGAAAAGACTGGACCATGATCGGCAGGAAGACATGGATGACAAGGACATTGACGCCAGATTGGCCATTGGAAAAGAGGACGGGTTCAACCAGGTGGGTAATTGACCATGACCCTGCCATGGGTGAAACGTGAGATACCCATAGCAAAAGATCTATAAGAAGTTGAGGATAGTGGGCCTACTAGTACGCATCTGTGGAAACAGTATAGAAAGCACCTGTATGTTTTTCTTCTGCGCGAATTTCTCGTACCTATGTTAGGAACAAGTTGAGATATATACGGTATGAGGCCATTTTTCCAGCCACATTTGTTTGATGAAGCTATACGCAAGAGCATTTGCACCTCACGGTGGAGAGAGGCGTACTACCTGTCCCGTGATTTCCTTATCATGTGACCTCTGTGCTCCCTATCCAATGCCTCGGGGAATATTCGCTAGATGAATAAAGAAGCAATCCGAGACTGACGAATTCGTGGTCTCAGAGATATTCTCCCCACCAATTCCTGACCTAAATCTGTGATAGGGGCTTCATCTCACACCAAGACGGTCATTGGGTGTGTGGAGAGGAGTGAATAGTTAGTGGGAATGTCATCCGGTGGATGGGACCGTTCCGACGGGCGCCTCTGCTCGAGGCGTGAAAACCGCGATAAGTCTGTCATTGTAGCGTGATGGTTACTGCGCCAGTGAGTTCGAGGAGAGAAAGATTAAGATAACGGAAAGAGGGGGAAGACACAGCCGCTGAGACAAGGGTGAGCCTGCCGCGTCGATGAGCAAGTTGCCAGCATGAGAGAGCTCCTGGAGCAGATCTAAGGCAGGTGTCTCGACGAGAAGTTTTAAGACATCATGTCATAGCACGGTGGCTCAGTTCAGCATCGACAGACTAGATGAAGAGAGGTGGCTTTGAAAGGCTCACACAGGAAGCAGGAGGACAGGGAATTGCCTTAGAAGAGAGCTGACATTCTAGGAGGCCTTTTCGGAGGTTTATATACAGGTGCGTGCGTCTCCGATCGATCAGGACTCTGTTTTATCTAGTATCTGTCAGCAGCAAGCAGTAAGTTTAGAGATGTAAAGTGATAGTGGCGGACATTGCTACTTGACCGCATGGCAAGGAGCGGGGCGAGGGGGTATGAAGGGCTAACAATCTGTCGGGTATAGGTGGGTTAGAGCGAAACTAGAATAAGGGAATCTACGTAGATATTTGTAGCTGTAACACCGTGGCGGGAGAACCACTTACCAGTGGTCCAAGCCTGAGTGAAGTGGGTCGAAATTCTTAGGATTAACACGTAAACGAGATGAAAGGCAGGGGTACTCAGCACCGGGTGGGCTGGGAAGATTCCAAAGAGGAGGAGGTTTGTGCGCTGACGACTTCGTGGCGGGGGTGGTGCCAGCAGATGAAATTGGCTCGGATTATTGTTGTGATTTATGGGCGCTCCAAAGTTCTTGTTCCGAGCGCAACGCCTACCTTACATCAGTGAGGATTTTACTTTGACTAACGGGGGTTAAGAGAACCGGCTTAGCATTGCTTGCTTTGCTGGAGGAGGAGCAGCCACACGTTGCGGCGTGCCAACGGCCGGGCCGGCAGGACCGGATCGAGATGCACGACTTGATCGTCCTGAATCCTGATGCGTCTCAACTCACATTCACCCGACCCTACCCTCGTTACGGATACTTATAGTACGATACTGTCTGCCAGTAGTCCCTCAGTCTTTCGAAGACTGAGGTCAGTAGCATTAACGCTCCCTACCTTTTTGCCTTCTACTAACATGTATCCACTAGTACTTAGTCCCTACTCCAGCAGGTAGATATACTAAATACATAGTCTTTCTCTCGAAGACTGAGTCCCTACTCCAACATGCTTAACAAATCCTTATGCGCGAGGTGGGAGAGCCGTATCCGGTGGGTGCCAGTGGCCCACGGCCCACGCTCTTGGGAGTCATTAGTCATATGAGTGGTGTGTAACTACGGCTTGGTGAAACGAAGGTGCGAA
Source organism: Lactarius sp. MG50 (assembly GCA_003314065.1). Lineage (NCBI taxonomy): Eukaryota > Fungi > Basidiomycota > Agaricomycetes > Russulales > Russulaceae > Lactarius > Lactarius sp. MG50. The sequence continues at coordinate 12,182 of QLOZ01002925.1, read as the reverse complement.
CCTGTAAGACGTCTTGCCAGTGATTAGTTTGTCAAAATCGCAGGGTCTTATCTTTCGACAAGGTAATGAATTGGAAGTCACCGCAATCTGCAACCTGTCGAGGAGTGATTGCGAAATACTGATGGTGTGCTTAAGAGAAGAAGGATTGTGCAAGATGCTGTCTTTAAAACGACACCGGATTGTAGATCTATTTAGGCCACGCCACTCAGCGATCGAAGATGCACACGAGAATGATATATTCTCAATGAACATGATCGCGTATGCCAGTGTTACATACAAAATCTTTATTGTCAGCCATGACCATTGACCATATTGGCCTTTGCCCAAACCTGATAGATAACGGCGGAGCATGATCCGGCCCGATCCGACATCATCGTGCCCAATCTGCGGTGATCATGGACTATATTTATGGCGGAGTCTATGCGGAGTGGAATCAAGCGGTGTCAGTGAGTGGCGCCATGGCACTCACTCAGTCCAAGGGGGAGAGCTGGCTATAAATCGGTCACCAGGTCAGGCATGGCGTTTCTTTACGGAGTAATGCATGGCCTCCGCTAGCCTCGAATCGGCTTGGGAACCTGCTAGTGAGCAGCCCAATACAGTATTGTGACCATTGAGGGGGCGACACTCGGTAGTGAATGTAATGTGCATTGTGCCGAGTTATCCTGCTACCAAACCACACCATTGAGAACGTGACTGCGTAACGACCTGAGGGTATCACGCTCACATTGGACCGTGTGGGTGAACATTACTCAATATACATCGTAAATTGTCCCGTGTTGACGGGCGTTGTATGGTTTAATCATTGGATCCAGGGCCCTGACCATCCGTGGAAACGATCGATGCGATGCACATGCAGACTCTCCATGCGTGGCTAAAGGACCATAGCAATGTCTTACCTCAGTCCCGAAATATACAAGGGCGATAAGTTAGCACATGGAGAATGTACAGTACAATACATCACAAAAAGATGGGAAACCAATTGTCCATTATTCAGAGTCGGCTCTGGCTACCCACCGAAAACCTCGCCGCTGAAAACACGACTGAAGGGGAAGACAAGCCGGTAGATTCTACCCTGCCAGATCCTGGGTTAGTCCAGCAGAAGTAGCGAGATCATACAGCGGGGAAGGGGTGGCATAGTGTCGATGCTGAGGTTAACGAGTGTATGCAGCGCTACGAGCACGAGGAGAGAGTAAGCGAGATGAGGCGAGAGAGGGCAGGAGTGAACGCGAGAACGGCAGATTCTGAGATGGCACACGCGGGGCGTTTCGAGAGCATGTGGGTAATTTGCCAGCGTACTGTGCACTAGCTTTAAGTAGTCACAAACAAGAGACATTACCAGGAGCACCGTCAGACGACGCCTGCCCTACCGCAATAACCGCGCAGGCAAAATGAGACCATAGTGAGACCAAGACAATGAGCTAGAACCACGAGGCCTTTGCTAGGCACGTCGTGCAATGTCGGAACAAGAACAAGACATGCGCGCCATTTCCTAAAGGGGCGAGGACCCGCGTGGTAGCGCTTGATATACCTGAACAAGGGGTAAGGCCGGGACAAGGCTGTAGTGTGAACGCGGCGCTGTCCCCTGTAAGCAGGTACCATAGGTGAAACGTAAGTAAGAAGATCAGAACAATTTACACGTCTGAGACAAAGAAACAAGAAGAACAATCACGACTCTGGCACGCTCAAGACGTTGCCCGCGTCCACCCCCTAATGCACGAGCTCAGCCCAGGTGCACCCGTCGGTGCGCCCCAGGTGCTCGTGCCTTCCCTCCTCAGCCAGATTTCACCATGGTAGGCGTTGGGGAAGGAGTAGTACGGGTGGGAGTCGGAGTCAGGCTGGTAGAGGAGGCATTCGGAGGTGACATTACCATGCCAGGAGTTAGTTCAGGGGAGTCTGGGAGGCAAACGTGATGAGACGGCAGAGCGACGGATGGGGAAAGATATTCCTACCGCCGACGGTGAAAGACTTGTTGCTATTCCAGTTGTTTTCGAGCTGGGATGTACTATTGGTATATGTACGTGCTGAAAAAAAAAGGGGGCAACAAACTGTGACATCAAGGAGAGCCCATTGGGGCACACGTGTTCCGGAAGGAACAGGGTTAGGGAAACTGGGGGAAGTTTCTGGGTCAAGACCAGGGCAGGAAATCCTCTACCGCAACAGTCGACTCACGATGAAACCGGCATTTTATTTGTGCAGTTGAACGAATACTGAGACCAGCTAATAGCAGATAAATCAAGGAAGAATCGGCTCGAGGATGTCAGGGAACGTACGTAGTCCACGTGTCGTCCTGGCAAGCGCCGCACGCACTTAAAAGAAAAGCGAATATGTCACGGTGTTGCACAGGCACAAGTTCTCGTCGTCGACGAAAACAGCGTACCAAGATCCCGGGTCGAGTGGCGAAATGGTCCACGCTGTGGAAGGTAAGGACACGAAATTTTACGAGGGAGATCACTCACAGCCCCCGTTACATGTTGCCAACAAGTACGCTGCGACTATACACGGATTTTGACCGAGAGAGTTAAATGTCTGGACCAAGAAAGCATCGATTTTTTTAAGAACTAGGACTGCGAAAAGAAATTGCTTTGCCGCACCCATTGTAACTGTGACGTTTGACTGCAATCTGGAGCGGAGATTTGAGCGACCACAATGCCAGAAAGGAGCAACAAGGGCGCAAGTATTGCGAGCCTTGACATTATTGCGGGGCAGTTGGGACAGGGGGGGAGGGGGCAGTTACGGGGCTGAGAAGCATATGGTCGTCGACTTGTGAGTCTTTATGGCTCAGTTAGAGTTGCACAATTAGAGCTGTTTCGAAAATAGTAGACGTCTCCGAAAAAAATCACTTGTGGTGCTGTGGCTTAACGCCAGGCCAAGCCGAGTGCCGTCTGGAACGAGTATGACTTCAAGTTCATGCTATACCTTCCTCGGCAGGACCATCACTTGGCTAGCCGTGGAACTGGGCCCTGCAGTGTTCATAGCATATACTCCACAGGGTGTTAGCCACTAAGATGCCAACTGTGGCTGACACTTTATCCAATTGGGGTATTTGTCATCATTTATTACGGCATACACATGCCTATTATGGATATTGATTTTCTTGCTCAGAAATCTGGAATACTTTAGTAAGCATAGAATGATCCTGGGGCCACTTTCAGTCCAAAACCGTTGAGTTCAGGGCAAGATTCGCAAAATTCCGCCTCCGGCAGAGGCGCCTACTTTAAGTTCCACACTGTAGTACCGGATCAAGCTACCTCGTGTTTGAGTTGAGTCGATGATCACGAGCTATCGCGCCAACACACCAAATCTGGGGGAAGGTGAACGTCCTAAACCCAATAAAGCAAATGGTAGAGATAGCATCAGCATCAGCAAAGCTGCAAAAAAAGGTTATTGCGCATGATCAGGCCAGATCATGTCAAGCCATAACTCCCGTCACGCCTGATCCCACCCCGCATAACCTAGGTTGGGATTGTTGCGAGCGAGTTTGCTCATTTACGATCACGCACTGTCAGATGATCAATTAATGATCAGACATGATCATACTTTCTATGCAATCACACTTTTAGTTCTTGTACATACTGTACATGACATCAACACTACAATATAATAATGTGCAGTGAGCGCAACTACGCGATAGCATAGTGGGACCTGGAGGCCTGGGAAGAGACGCTGAGGCGAGAGTGCAGACCACATCCGATGATAATTAGCGCCACTGAGATTCCGACTGTGCGGGCACTAGAATACCTTCGGGATCACCCTTGCGGAATTGCAGGTACCGTGTGCCCACCGTCTCTCGCTGGATCTGAACTGCTTCTGACACGGTTACGAGGGACCGTGGCTCAAAGCGAGCTCGCGTTCTTGTCACGTGATCGAGTAGGCACTACGCGTGACCTAAGTCGTCTGGTATTGCACGTGATCCTGGGAAGGATGATCACGTGGTATCTTGTTGGAACGGGATGAGGCCGAGGTGCCCGAGGCCGAGATGCCCGAGCACTTGGTTCTGGTAGGTCCTTTGCAAAGGAGCCTTTCTGTGACGTTACACGTGTTTATAGCACACGTGTCAAGCTTCAATGTGGCTGACTAAGCCGGAGCGGTGATAGAGATGAAAGGAATAGGAAGGTGCTTAGTCACAAGGGTTCTGCAGTGGATTCAACTCGTATTGGAGACGAAGTTGAGACTGGGGATTCCAGTTCAACTTCCTACTGCTTTTATACTACCCTACCTAGTCACAACGAGTCGTAGGTAGGAGTCAACAAGGAGTCAGTAGTGCTCACAAGGAGTCACTACTATCAGTCGCGTACAGTCGCGACGACTCTTAGGGAGTCGCCATGAGTCGCTTGTATAAGTCGTGTCGCATCGCGTCTCAGTCACGAGGAGTCATCGCATCACATGACATATGGTCATGTGACAACTGGTAGTCCGAGTCACGTCACATGATATCTCATCATGTGACAGTACAGGTCACGGGTCAGAGCCCGAATGGCGCGTCAAGTAAGGGAAAGGGAAAGAAACCGTAACAGCTTCCAATTAGCTGGCACACGTTGCTGTTGAAAAGGCTGGACCATGATTCGCGGGAAGAGATAGGCTCGGAAGACAAGGAAATTGATGCCAAATTGGCCATTGGAGAAGAGGCCGGGTTAGACCAGGTAGGTGATCGACTATGGCCATCCTGCCATGAGTGAAACATGAGATCCCCATCATTACGTGGTTGCCGGACGGGCAGGGAACGATTGGTCACGGTGTGGGCTGGGGAATTCTTGCCTAGCAAAAGATTAAAAGTGATCTATAAGAAGTTGGGGATAGTTCATCAGGAAAACTCCAAGTGCTTTAGAGGGGACTTTAGTGACTTTAAAAAGTGAATAAAGTGAAAAAAAGTCTTAAAAGCTGAAAAGTCCTCATGACTTTTTATGCTGGGTCTGTTTGCTTGAGAAAGTCACTAGGGACTTTTTGAAGCAAAAATGTACTTTATAAAGTCCCTAAAGTATTGAGAAAAGTACTATAAGATCTCACAAAAGCTGTGTTTAATGTTCACAAATTCAATTTTCAGGGCCAGGGTAAGAACATACAGCACTATATCTAACTACTGTGACATGTGATTCACTTCCTCAGGCTTTACAGTGGAGATATTGTCGTAATGCGGGTCCACCAGCTCCTGTCCTGCACCTGCGTGGCACTCTCGCAACCACCCAAAATGGCCACGATGTGCTCCTGTGATAGGGCAACCTACCTCTCCAAGGCATCCGAAAATGTTCCCAAGAGGGTCCAGCACTCCACGCTGTGGACGCAACTCTCCACATGCGAGCACAGGGCCAGTGCACGCGTCCTCGCGATCGGGGTGCAGTGGGTGTATAGCTGTATGATGGCATCGCCTAGATGGACGACGGACAAAAGTCACTGTCAGCAGAAATGTGGATCGTGCGGTTGTGGGATCACACACGTTCGCCATGTGTGCAGCTGTTGTCATCGTCGCGCCGTTGCTGCAGCCGCCGCCATCGTCATCGCCTCCGCCGCTCGTCGCGTAGCGCCTGCTGCTGCAGCCAGGCCATGCACTCGAGATCACGCCCGCGCCATGTGCGCAGCTGCTGCTGCCGCTGCTGCTGCAGCTCCCATCACCGCTCATCGTGCAGCACCTGCTGCTGCTGTAGTTACGCAGCGATGTAAATACGTATGCTACCTAATACGGTAGTGATAACTTCAGTTATTTGGTCAGAAAAACTCATATTTGAGTCATAAGTACCTAATACGGTAGCGATAACCTTTGGGGTGGCGCATCAACCAAAACAGGTAACGTATGACATAAGTAAATACTCACTTCAGTTATTCGGTCAGAAAACTGAAGTGATATGGTGCGAAATGGAGTCCTTAAATACATAACAACGAGTGTGTAATCGGCCGAAAGACTTCGGACTTGTATCAGAGAACAAATGAGCAATATATGAAGCAATAAAGCGTAGTAAACGAATGGAGAACGCGAAACTTTCAGTGTCTTTGATCATTACATACGGACTTATCTAATCTAAGATATCGGAGCAGTAGTGCCATGCGGATAACCGCGCTGTCCCAGTCCCCAAATCCGGGCCGGTCCAACATCCCCCCGTGATTAAGGCACTGATACGAGCCCTAATCCTGAGACGAAGTCCCTAAGGCGCGCGTGCGGCTGCGGCTTGGTGAAACCATCTGTGAGCATCTCCGTGGTGGGCGTGCGAATGAGATCGATGCACCCGTTCTCGACGTACTCGCGAACGGCGTGGTGCTTGACCGGGATGTGCTTAGAGTGTCTCCCAGTGACCGGATTCGATGCTAAGTCGACTGCGCCTTTGTTATCGCCATGTAAGGGAATGGGGTCGCAGACGTCGTATCCGAGCTCGAAAAGGAAATTCCGATACCAGGAAGCCTGATTGGCTGCGTCCGCGAGGGCCATGTACTCGGCCTCGGTGGTGCTCTGGGCCACTGTCTTCTGTTTGCGCGACGCCCACGAGATCGCTCCATCGGCTAGTAAGTAAACGTAACCCGAGGAGGAGTGCGAGTCATTGGCCTGATCTCCGTAACTGGAGTCCGAGTAGCCGTGGAGTCCACTTCCCGACGCTCCATCGTAGCGTAGCTGAAGATCTGATGTACCTTTGAGATAGGTTAGTACATATTTGGCAAGGCGCAGATGTTGCGTGGAGGGATTGGATGCGTATTGCGCGAGGCGTGCAACAGCAAATGCGATGTCCAGTCTGGTGCCAATCTGCACATAGAGGAGACTGCCAATGAGCTGCTGATACGACTTTATTTCATCTGCAGTGGCCTCTCCCTTATGCTTGATGAGGTGTACCTCTGCACCGGATGGAAGCGGGGTGCGCGTGGGATGGGCGTCTGATAACCCGAAGCGATTCACTATCTCCAGGATATATCAGGATTGGTCTAAGTCCAGGCGCCTGACAGATCTGTCGTGCGTGATGCGAACTCCGAGGTAGGAGTCGATCTCGCCTAAGTCTGTCATATCGTAGCGGCTAGATAACGTCGACTTCATCCGATCGATCTCCCTAAGCGAATTGCCGGAGAGCGTGATGTCGTCGACATAGAGGATGATTATGAGTGTCCCCCCTTCATCGTGGCGACGATAGATGTAGATCCCCGCGTCTGCGTATGCGCGCATGAAGCCGAGCCCAACTAGAACTCCATGAAACTGTACGTTCCATGCGCGCGAAGCTTGTTTCAAGCCGTAGATAGCTTTGTGTAATAGGCACACCTTGCCCTCCTGACCAGGGGCGACGAAACCCTGTGGTTGCTCCATGTATATCTCCTCATCCAGTAAGCCGTTCAGGAACGCCGACTTGACGTCCATCTGGTGGATCTCCCAATCCTCTAGCGCGGCCAACGCTAAGATTAGTCGTAATGACTCGAACCGAGCCACTGGCGAGAAGGTTTCGTCGTAATCTAACCCCTGAATCTGAGTAAAGCCCTTAGCCACGAGGCGCGCCCTGAAGCGGCCGTCGGCCTTCCGCTTGAACACCCATTTGGACTTGACGGCCTTGTGGCCCGGTGGTAAGTCCACCAAAGTCCAAGTCCCGTTCTTAGCGAGCGCGTCCATTTCATATTGGCACGCTCCATGCCATTCGTCAGCGAATTCAGATGCCATCGCTTCCCGATAGGTAGCGGGATCGTGATATCCGTCAGCCGCTAGGGCTAGCAAAGCCATCTGTCCGACCTGACCAGTCCGGCGTGCGCGTGGCCCGGTGTCCCCTCCGCGGTAGCGCGGGTTGGGGCGAGGATTCTCGTGAAGCCGCATAGGCGATGGCGGGCGAGGTCCGAAGGAGGGACCAGGAATCCCGGTAGCAATGCGGGCGTAGCGCGGGCGCGGAGCCGGCGGCGGCGCGGGAGCAGGTGGATGCGACGGAGGCGTATGGTAGATAGTGACTTCTCTACTAGGCGGAACGGGGTCCGGCGTAGCGGGGGCGGGTGGTGGGGCTTCTCTCTCAGGAAACTCAAGTGTGACTTGTCCCTGAGGGACAACAGGATTCACCGGGGGAGCGGACGGCTGGCCGCTCTCCCTGAATGGAAAGGAGCGTTCATCGAATGTCACGTCGCGAGACAGGACAATCGCTCGGGTACTACTATTCCAGAGTCGGTAACCCTTAGAACCGGACTTGTACCCAACAAGCGTCATAGGGACCGATCGGGGATCGAGCTTCTGTCGCTTGCCCTCCGGCACATGAACATATGCCTTGCATCCGAAGACGCGAAAATATGAGACATCCGGAACGTGACCAGCGTTCCAGAGCTCGTGCGGTGTCCGCCAACCAATAGTCCGACTGGGAGTTCTATTGTAAGTGTGTACTGAGGCATCAACTGCCAACTCCCAAAAGCCGAGGGATAGGCCGGCGCTGTGGAGCATTGCGCGTGCCTTGTCCAGGATGGTGCGATTCCATCGCTCGGCTAAGCCGTTCTGCTGGGGCGTGCCTGGCATTGTCAATCTATGATCTATGCCCTTCTCGTCTAGTATGGTTCTCAGCGCGCCTGACATGTATTCCCCCCCACGATCTGAGTGCAGCGCGAGGAGACGTCCCGAGGTCTGAGCTTCCGCCCAGGCCAGGAATTTCCGAAACACGGCCACAGTTTGATCTTTAGATTTGAGGAAGTAAACTACGCCATGTCTAGAGTAATCATCGACAAATGTGACCATGTACAGAGCGCCTTGAATAGATTTCTGCTGCATCAGCCTGGCTAGATCGCTATGAACAATCTGGAGTATCCGGTCCGAGCGCTTATTAGACGATGAAAAGGGAAGTCGCGTATGCTTGCCGAGTTTGCACCCGGGGCACGGCGATGGATCGGGATCGATCGAGGCATCAAAGGAAATCCCCTTAACGGAGTCCTTGTATCGCTTAAGGGCATTATATGACATATGCCCCATGCGCTCATGCCAGATCTTTAGATCGATAGCAGGACAAATTGCGCGATGCGCGTTGATGCTGGGTAGGACTTCTGCGTCCATCCAGAAGAGGTTGTTTTGGAGGTAACCCCTAGCTATTGGCTTATCACGTAGGTATACTGTGCAGCCCTTGTCCTTGAACTCTATAGAGCCCTTTTTCCTCAACAAGACGGTGACAGAGAAAAAGCGTTGATCAGCATCTGGCATGTGCAGGACGTCGTGCAGAGTGATTTCCGCGTCAGAAGTCCGGATACGAACTGTTCCGATCCCGAGCTGATCCAATGCTACGCGTTCCGTCCCGGAGTGTGACGTCCGGTTTCCTCCGAGGCCAACCTTTCCAGGTGCTGGGGTGTATTGAATGAAGTCGGATCGCGTGTGACTGATATGATGCGTGGCACCGGAGTCCACACACCAAGTCGATCGACCGATCGCATAGAGGGAAACACGTAGATTATCACTATCAGACTCGCTATCAGAGACTTGTTCTATCTTAGCGCTGCTCGGTAAGGAGACATGCGCGTTAATGGCTTTCCCGGACTTCGACTCCTTCTCCTTCTTTTCCTTCTCCTCCGCGTCCCGTTTCTTTTTGCGGCAATCCGCGGCCTTGTGGCCAGGGATCTTACAGTAACCGCATTTGGACTTTTTCTTATTACTATTCTGCTGTTTGATGGGAGCAACTTTGTTAAGCGAAGCGGAGGTGGAATTCTGCCGACCTTCCTCATTTAGGATCCGTTCCTGGATGGTCTGAGGTGTCAGAGCTGAGGTAGATCCGGAAGCGAGAATAGTCGACGCGACAGGGGAGTAGGATTCGGGTAACGCCTTGATCAAGATGAAACTGAATTGGAGATCGGTGATCTCCATCTTGTTATTGTGGAGGGTGGTGTGGGCTTCATTAAGTTTGTGGAGCTGAGGGAGCATGGGTTTGGACTCGTCTAGGGCCGTTCCCGTTAAGGAAACCCAAGAGTTGAAGGTGGACATGGATCCTGCGCCACCATAAACGCGCTGAAGTTCTTCCCACTTGAGCTTGCATGTGCCGAACTTAGAATCGTCCAACACGCAGTTCCAGACGTCCTTTTTGGTATAGACCTCGAGGACGCCCAGAAGCATTTCCTCTTCCGTATTCCAAGCCGCCTTTAGCGTGGCATCGGCAGGCTCGGTTCCAGTAAAGTGGTCGCGGAGTCCGTTCATACGAAAAACGGCTAGCATGCGCGCTGACCAAGTCGGCCAGTTAGATCCATCCAGGATCTCGACGGTGGCGGCAGGGGGAAATGTGATAGATGGAGCCATACTATATTTGTGCTACGGTAGTACTGTGAGTGGAGTGCGACGATTTGAAATCTGGGTTTGAGGAGCAGTCAGACCCAGTAATGAAGATCTGATGGACCCCTGGCGCAATAGCTGTGCCCCTGAATCCGTAAGGATCCAGCCCCCCAGTCCCGGCGCGACTTTCTATGATAATACGATACTAGTAATACTTTCTATAATTAGATAGCGCACCGCAGTTGTGACGAGCCCAAGCGCTCAGGGGAGTGACTACCCCCGCCTTGTTCTAGACCCAAAAACTCCGCCCCACTAAAGGGGTCGTAGCCAACCGTTCAGTGGGCAAATAGTCCCCGGGGCCTGCCACCCGGTTTCCTATCATGGCTGTAAGGCCGCATCTGGCTCATACTCCGCGTGCTTAACCAGCGATCGCATGTACATTTCCCCAGGATAAGTAGATAAGATTATTACGTAAGTGCGCGCGGGAGCCGAAGGAAGACTTGCACGTGCTTCTGCGTCGCCACGCTCCATCGCACGGCTCGTGGGAAGCCCGGGTGAGGAGCCCAGCCTACGCCAATCCACCGGCTCCAAGGGGCCGGGGAAGCGGGGTCAGCAAAAGATAAGATAAACGAAGCTCGCCTTTTGGGAGGGTGATTTTGCGTGAATGGTAAAGGGAGCTTGTGCGCGATAGATCTTCTTCTTGGAACTCACAGGCGGGCAGGGCCCATAACCTGTAGTTACGCAGCGATGTAAATACGTATGCTACCTAATACGGTAGCGATAACTTCAGTTATTCGGTCAGAAAAACTCATATTTGAGTCATAAGTACCTAATACGGTAGCGATAACCTTTGGGGTGGCGCGTCAACCAAAACAGGTAACGTATGACATAAGTAAATACTCACTTCAGTTATTCGGTCAGAAAACTGAAGTGATATGGTGCGAAATGGAGTCCTTAAATACATAACAACGAGTGTGTAATCGGCCGAAAGACTTCGGACTTGTATCAGAGAACAAATGAGCAATATATGAAGCAATAAAGCGTAGTAAACGAATGGAGAACGCGAAACTTTCAGTGTCTTTGATCATTACATACGGACTTATCTAATCTAAGATATCGGAGCGGTAGTGCCATGCGGATAACCGTGCTGTCCCGGTCCCCAAATCCGGGCCGGTCCAACAGCTGCTGCATGTGCTGCCGCACGCGTGACACGGTTACGAGGGACCGTGGCTCAAAGCGAGCTCGCGTTCTTGTCACGTGATCGAGTAGGCACTATGCGTGACCTAAGTCGTCTGGTATTGCACGTGATCCTGGGAAGGATGATCACGTGGTATCTTGTTGGAACGGGATGAGGCCGAGGTGCCCGAGGCCGAGATGCCCGAGTACTTGGTTCCGGTAGGTCCTTCGCAAAGGAGCCTTTCTGTGACGTTACACGTGTTATAGCACACGCGTCAAGCTTCGATGTGGCTGACTAAGCCGGAGCGGTGATAGAGATGAAAGGAAAAGGAAGTTGCTTAGTCACAAGTGATTGCAGGAGGGATTCAACTCGTATTAGAGACGAAGTTGAGACTGGGGATTCCAGCTCAACTTCCTACTGCTTTTATACTACCCTACCTAGTCACAACGAGTCGTAGGTAGGAGTCAACAAGGAGTCAGTAGTGCTCACAAAGAGTCACTACTATCAGTCGCGTACAGTCGCGACGACTCAGAGGGAGTTGCCATGAATCGCTATACAGTATCAGTCGCGTCACGTCGCGTCTCAGTCACGAGGAGTCATCGCATCACATGACATATGGTCATGTGACAACTGGTAGTCCGAGTCGCGTCACATGATATCCCATCATGTGACAGTACAGGTCACGGGTCAGAGCCCGAATGGCACGTTAAGTAAGGGAAAGGGAAAGAAACTGTAACACCACCCCCTCTTCTAGGTGGGTGTGCCATCACTCGCTAAGTCCGGTCCGTAGCTGTACAGTAGGCAGAAAGAGCCCTAAAGCGGCTCAAGAAAAGA
>QLOZ01002919.1:0-11516 GCA_003314065.1 Lactarius sp. MG50 | reverse complement strand
GCCATAGGGGCCATCTGGTACTACAACGTTGTGGAGAACGCACGCATTGAGGACGAGGGGAAGAAGGCGCCCTCGCCGGCGGTGGCCATTCCTGGAGGAGGCCGCCCGCAGGTCACCGATGACGCGAGTCGCTCTGTGAAGGAGCGCACGCAGGAGGCGCTCAAGAGCGCCGATGCGAAATACCAGGACATCAAGGCGGAAGCTGAGTCGAAGGTGCAGGAAGCGAGAGATCAGGCAGGTCAGGGTGTCGATCGCGTTCTGAACAAAGCTGGTAGGCGGTTTGAGAGAATGGGATTCCTTGGTGGATATTAACCGTATTTCTTATCCAGAGAAAAAAGTGGACGCCGCGAAGAGCGGCTGGTGGGGTTGGTTGAGGTGGGGGAAATCACAGACCAAGGAGACGGCCGACGACCTGAAACGCCGCGCGAATGAGACGTTGGAGGCGTGGAACGCACGATTCGAAGAGGCAAAGAAAAATGCGATGGAGAAGGGAGAGGATATCAAGCAACGTGCGGATGAGACAGAGGAAGACTTTCGGAACCGGATCGCGAAGGCCATTCAGAGGCGTTGAGGGCAATCAGTACCTGGCATGTCACGAGCAGAGCATGTAATATGGGTTGACTTCCTTGTGTTTATGATTACTGGAGTCTTGCGATTAGATATCTGAGAGATGACGCCTGCGACGCGTCGAGAAAGCGACAATAAACCGTTTTTACGTAGTCGCGTCGGCAGTGCATCGAGTCAAGGTCACCGAGCTCGCTTCAGGCCACTCGAGCGCTTAAGTCTTTCAGTTGTTTCCTCTGACATCTTTGACGAGACCTCTCATGCTTCAGGCAGTAAATGGTTGTCATTTCTTAGCGGCCTGGCTTTCTCAGAGTCTGTAACACAGGCGAAGTGTCGCTCAGTCTCGACAGCTATCATCACGGACTTCTGTTTTTGGCTCCACTCTAGGAAGGGCCACGGGTCCGTCTTTAGATGACTCGCGCGTGAACTGAGCTCGACTGGCGCTTTGTCGGGGAAGTAAAAAACACGTCTCGCTTGCTTCTTACTCCGACTTTGGCAAAGTATGGCCATAGCACGGCCAATGGCAGTTGCGTTGCGGTGGTCGAACCAGAACCCGGGCCGTCTTCCGCCTTATCTCCGAGCCTCGCTGTCTGTCGACGAAAGCACAAGGCACGCAAACAGGGGATCGGCGTGATGTGGTATCCGAGATAGCTTTTGACACGACCATTCACCACACCCACCACACTCCTTCGCTTTCCTTTGTGTGATTAATTTTTTTTCTTTTCTTGTAAATCCATTTCTTGTCCCCCTCAACATCGCAGTGTCATGTCCTCTTCTAACAAGAACGACGCCTCGCCCCTTGCTGCGCTGGCACCCTTGCACGCTCTTGTCCAACTCGTTCCCGTCGCGTCCGCTGGGACTAGCACAGGCACCAGCGGCGAGCGCAAGGACGCATATATATTGCTCACGAGTCTGAAGCCCGACGCGTGGTTGGTGCACGTTGGTCATCCGAACGGGCGCTGGTGGAACGGCCTATGGCGCGCCGCGGATGTGGAGAGGCTAGCAGTATGCGACTTCTTCCCCGCCCTTTCTCCGCCCTCGAGACACTGCTGACAAAGTGTGCGTGCGCTCGTAGACCGGCAACATGTCGCCCGCACGTCTCGGGGCCTTTGCGCAGCGCGTCGCGAGCACAATCGTCAAGCGTGAGGTCGCCATTGCGCACGACGACAATTTTCGGAATATGAAGGTGCGCGCGCCGAAGTGCTACCTGCTTGCCTTGTTTCCCTTTCTCCTCTGGTTATTGACGTTCATTTTGCTTCGGATAGCTCGTGCTTGGCACGCAGGCCAAGAAACCTTTGCGCGTAGCCCTGAGCGAGCTCGATGCGGAAGATACGGCGCGCTTTACGTTCGAGTATTTCGCGAGAGTGCGTTCTCCCCCCCTCCCCCCCCCAAACTCGTGGATCTCATGTTTGCGCTTAGGTTGCAGAGGACGCTCAGGCTCATGGCTGCCGTATGTTTAATGCGCATGGAGGACACACAGACACCGAAACGGATCCCCAAGTCCAGCCACGATCACACTCGGGCTTAAAGCGCCAGCGCACCCAGTCTTATGACGACCCCTCTCCCGCCTCGTCGCGCGCTCCTTCCCCGATGCCCCCGTCTTCCCGCAAGATTCGAGCTGCTGGTCGTCGCCGTCCCGAAGATGACGATGACGACGCCCCTTTGCCCGCAACGTCCCGGGGTAGCACTCAGAGACCGCACGACAGATCCGCGAGCAAGCACAAGGCAGCAGCACCACAGGCTCGGACGCAGACGCAGACGCCAGCAGAGCGCGCTGCGCTGGCTGAGGTGCAAGAGCTCAAGGCAGAGCTCACCAAGGCGCGGGCCGACGCTGCTGCTGCTGTCGCGCTTGCTGCTGAGCGTGAGCCGCCTGGACTAGGCGGGAGCGTCGATCGCCTCCGTTCACGTGCGTTTTCGCATATATATATCTATGCTATGGGTGTTGTTGTTGTCCTGCAGCAGTGAAACTTATACTATGCTCCGCGTTTGTAGGCACGGTCGTCCCTGCGGTGCCACGGCGCCCGGGCGCGTCACTTGCCAATCCTAACAAGGCGGCACGCAGGGTGACGGCTGTAGAGTTTGCGAGCGATAGCGACGACGCATGAGGTTGGTTCCCGAGGGGGAGAGGAGGTATGGCTATATTCGTGGACAGCTGGCATTGACTAACGCAACTGGAAGTCAGTCGGCGAGCGGCAGGTATGTCTGAGCCCCAAAACTAAGTAACGAGATCGATCTGTTTTGGCCTTTTCGTCTTGGTGAGGCCGCCCATGCTACGTACGGTTTAGGCGAAGAAGGAGCGCACAGAACCGAGTGTCTTGCCGCGACGCACCTAACTATAACTTCCCTAGACCGCAACCGGCGAAGCGGCTATACAAAGACCCAGCCGGGGTGTTTTATCATTAAAAAAAGCTGTTGTACCTGTACTGCGTCCTGTACGATCTGAAAGCTTGGTGGAATTGCCCTGCCACTAGTGCGGTACTCTACTCGCGGAAACCTGAGCATGCCTTGGTCTCCTCGAGAAATGCTAGGAGCGGCGGCCCACCTTCCTTGGTGCCGAAGAGGGTTAAATAGAGAGAGGTCAGCAGTGATGTGAGATAGGTGTGGGGCCCCTGCTCGGCTGAAGCGTGGGCAGTGTTGGATGACTTGGGATACCGTTTGTGTGGGTTGATGCCACACTCAGGGCAATGGGTGGGACTGTCAGGTCGAAAACTGGCTGTGTAGGAGCTAATGAAGGTGTGCCCCGTGATGAGCCGGATCATGGTGGATGATGCACCCCCATGTAGCCTTGATACTATCCAATCGTTGATCTCGATGTGGAAATCTTGTTGCTCACTCGGTAAAGTAGCTCGCAGGGAAATGACCCGCATTGTAGCCTGAGGTACCCATGTCGGGCTCTCTGAAACTTACAAGTTCTTCTGTCAGTCGGAACCCCATATTCATGTTGCGTTGCTTGTACACCTTTTTAGAAGCTTTCATTTACCAGTCATGCAACTGTCCAGAGCAATATGAGCACAATATTCGGGTGGCGATACCTGGGATCCCACCGTCACAGTATTGTGCCAATCCATTGTTTTAGGGAGGCCACAACATTCAAATAGAAACCTACGACAACGTCCACGCTGTCCCCTGTGTTCAATCAGTCGCTTGCGCGTTCACCGATAACGTAGAAAATGTCTAATTATTGAGGGCGGGACAAAAGTTATGCAGACAAGCATATGAAAGGTGGGCATAACATACACTCCGAGTCGAACATCGTGGCGTTAAAGCTGCCTCACTGGATGTTATGCGGGAGCTATTGGGATTCCTCTGCAATTGCCCATGTCCGCAACTGCTCTCTGGTATTACTTCCGGAGTCGAAAGATGTGCGTTCGTCGCATCAAATCAGTTTACATGTCATCACGAGTGGAATTATGGACACCAATGTGCGGGTGAGAGTATACCTCGTCTGAACGCTTCCTTCGCTCAACCTGTTGCAACTCGTCGATAAGTATGCGGACGAGACACCCCTCCGGTGGGCCTGTCAGTATTAGTGTCTATCTGAACCTTGCCTGTATGCTCCCCGCGCTGCTTCTGGAAATTGTATTATTTGCACGAGCGCACGCAGCGCGGAAACGTATTCAGGACGAGGAACATGTGTGGACGTGTGAGTGTGGCTACTGCGTGGGCACCCGACCATCAAACTCTGCGCAAACGGGCTCCACGATGTTCCATCAGCGACGGATTTGGGGGGAAGCACTGGCACCAGCACAACGCAGAGTCCGATAGAAGTCACGCACTGATACCTACGACTCGGAGGCCCTCGGGCCGGTGGACGGAGAGTGGCATGTCCGATGGCCGCTTATTATTAATAAGTAGAAGGTTCCCTGCGCAACGGTCGTCACAATACGTACCGTACTGATGAAGATGTTAATGATGGTATATGCACAGATGCCGACCGACGCCATCGCCCCGCTGTTGTGCACGAGGCGCTCAAAACGACGGAGGAAGAGGACAACTAACCACGCGCTGTAGCGTGTCGACTGTGGAATCCGTTCTTCTTCACTACTCACATGGGGAGCGCTACAGTTGGAGACTGGGCCCTGATGCTTAGGAGGCGCGGGTGGATGGAGTGGACGGACTCAGACGGATACTGCGATGAGCGAACCAGTTACTCAATAACCTCCGACCCGACGGTGGCGCGTCCATTTATTGTGGCCGCGGAGAGTAGCACGGTGACCTCACTGTCGGTACTAATCACGATCCTTGTGCAGCAGGCTGCCTTGCCACTGGCTAAGTAATAACACTTGCTCTTCACTTCAATTGAAGTTACGCCTCCTTCCATCACCATTACCGTCACCATCACTATCAAACCCTCGTCTTGCTTCTCGCCCCCCTTTTTCCATGTCTTCTTGATGCTAGTGGCCAGTGCCACGACACTCTCAGGAAACGCGGCATGTGATGGAACTACTTACCATGGATCCCTGGCATTGTAAGCAACAGGTCCGGCATCTGCAGCCCCATCACAGTACCCTTCTATTGGGTTCTCAATAAACGAAGGGCGCAGAAAAACGTGAATAAGCAATCCTAGGCTATCGGACGACTCAGATCCAACCCTTGGCCACGCCGCCAGATGGCCATTTACGACTAGGACAAGTTGATCCTGAAGCCTCAAGGCCGGTAGACCGGTACTTTACCATCGCCCTCATCACAGCATCCCACTTAGAACATCAATCAAGACGTCAGCTATACTTGACCATAATTGTAGATTCGCGCCGTCAGTCGAATCATGTCTATGCACCGCTTCTATAGGGCCTCAAGCTGACCTATATATTGTGTAGGCCGGGCCTTTGCATGAGTGTAATTAACCACTCTCTATCGACATAGCATCACCAAGATGGTCAACTGGAATGATCCCTTCGTCCTCATTAAAGACTATCGTGCGTTTCCTGGTCATCGTACTATTGGCCTGATGTCGTCCTGACGATCATATAGTCGCTCTGATCAAGCTCGATCATGCCATTGCTGGTATCTACATGTGCGCTCACTCTCGTACTCAGGAAAGTGCACATTGATGTGAACTAACAACGTCAGTTGGGAAACCGTGTTTACTGTGGGGTTTGAGCTGGACGTCCTGAGAGGACGGCAACCCTACAGATGGACAATATGGGTAAGTCATCGTGACAATGGGTTATCACCACACCCAAATCGAAGTAGCTATACCTTGGAACCCGCTACTCTGCTCTAGTTACATTCATCCTATCCCTTGTTGGTGAGAACGGTGTCGAGGTTTCCTGTCAGGTGAGAGTTGCACGTTCCTGGGTTTAAGGAAGGTTGTTGCCAATGTGTTAACTTGCACCTTGTCGTAGCCATTTACGATCGCAGACGGTGTGAGCGTGTCTTTCTCAATCACCTATATGTATACCCCTGTTGAATGCGATGTTAACCTCCGCAGGTGTTGGTGTACACCAGTTGGGGATTCGCCTCTCTTATCATCGTTCTCTGCGTGCAAGTCATCACTGCGACTCATACCATTTTGCCGTCTTCATCATGTCATTTTTCTTCCAGAATCGCAATATGGAATCGTCAACGAATTGTCACAATTCTTTCTGTTGGTGTATGGCTAGCTGGCACTGCAACCTGGTTACGCAGTACGTTTTGTATCGCGAACTGTGTACTCCATGTTCTCATTCCCATGCTTGTGTCTGCGAAGGTTTCGCCACGGTACGGCAGTTTTGCGCGACTCCCCCCTCCCTTAAGAGTTTCTGGACTCACGTGCACATAATAAAAGGTGAAAGCGTTCTATAACCCAAATCAGGACACGTGCACCATCTTGGGCTTCCACAAGTACCTGTCTGGTACTGTCGTTGCTCTAGTGGTCGACATAGTGCTCCTCATGGTCATGCTAATTGGACTCTTGCGGTACGCGCACAGGAGTTCAACTGGTATATGGTATCTCCTTTACCAACAGGTGGTGCCCTACCTTTTCTCTTCCACCGGTTGCTGATGTCCTTTAAGTGCATCATCTGGATAGCCCTGGCGAGTATTGCGGATGTGCCAGCTGTAGTAGGTGTATTCCTGTCTCTTGATAATACTGTGTTAAATTTTTTCAGGTCTTCCTAGCTCTCAATCTGAACGGTGCGCCTGGAATCCACACGTTCAAGAATTAAGCTGAATGTTCTCTCTTCCCTGATAGACGCTTGGAGTATAGTATGATTCGTCATTCTATTGTTCTAATCCATCAGCGGCTAATACAGCTGTCATGCCAGATGTTCGTTCACTCAAGGGGTAAGCGATTTCAAAACATCATCGAAAGGCCACCTAGCTTAAGGACCCTCGTGCTCTCCTTACAGTCGCAATTTTGTTCGTCTTTGGTCTCCCTTCCTTGCAGTCAATAGTACTGACTTGTCCGTAGATCCCTCGGCGCAGCTCGCCTGTATCGTTCTCTATGTCAACACGGATCCCTCACCGAATATATGTATGTTCAGCTGGTCCCTACAGTGACCCCAGAGTTGTTCCTCAAGTTTCTTTTTAAAGGACATCTGAGCTGCCCCACTTCTCGCCGGGGAGACCCATCTCCAATGCGCAGTATAGAGCAGGCAATGTCCATAGCTCAATCCACTTTGTGGCTGCCACCGAGTCAAACAGTGCTGGGTCGACTTCTGGGGCACCAGCTTTCATTCCGAAAGACCCTGTACAATTGAGGTTCGACCCAGGAGCATCGAACCCCAGGCTTGTGCATGAGAAGTCAGAAAACAAGGTCGGATATGACTTGGAGACAGCTTAGTTCACTCGGATGATGATCGGCCCCCTTTCCCACCTTTTCCTTGTCCAGACGCCGGAAACGCCATAGAAACATCCAGGCAGCGAGGAACCGCTCATCGGCTTGGCTTATCGAATAGACGTTTCCGGGTACTCTTCCCCTTTGGTCTATCTAACCGTGACGTAACATGTTTTTTTGAGCCCTCAAGCTCAAGTTGTAGAATTGTTTTGTAGTCTAATTATACTGTCACTGTCGCCAACATGAACCTAACAGTGTTTACCAGAAGGTACCAATTCGTCTCAAGTAATAAGACACGACCTCCACTGGTAGCGTCGGGCAGGTGCGGGTCTAATTTGCAGGACACGCCCCCTGCAGCAACAAACTACACCCATCTCATGTGCTGTTGTGTTCTGTTGGCATAGCACGCTATATTGGTCTCGTCAGTCCGATCGAGTGCCGAATCTCGCCATCGACTTGCCGGTGCTTGTCCTCTCGCCCCCACCACGGAACGGGTGGTAGGCCTGCGATCGTATCGATTCCTTAAGATCAGGCATCCGGTTCAATTGCTCCGTTGAGTTACGAAACGCACGCCGGAATTACATCTTGCTCAAGCATCTATCCGCGGTTGTGTGACAAATGTGCTCCACTCTAAGGAAGAATCTATGATACTCACCCACTTTAAGATGACGGTTCTCGTTAATTATCGTGTAAGTTATACAAGATGCTTCTTTGCATCCATGGCTGCTGCGCACTGACACACCAGTTTCCAGACGCAGAAGCCGCCGCTACAACAAGCATAACCATTATTATCTGTTCAAGTTCTAGCAAAGACGGTGTCGGCAACTGAAACCTTCGGTTGCTGCAGAAGCTCACCCTCACTCTATGCTCGCCATTGGATTGGCACCCTCAGGCTAGATGTTCGGCCTCATGGTACAGAGAGGGGTCGCGCCCCCAAGGATTTGTCGAAGGGTTCAACCAAGGTTACTCTACGTACATGATCCACTATATGTACTACTACTTCTCCTGTGACTTCCTTACTAGTATCATGTGTGACCTCTGTCCCTCTTTCTGCTCCTTCCCTATTCCAACGGGTTCGTCAATTCCGCGCATCCTCACGGTGGATGCGGTCACCAAAGCCAGCGATGATCGGGTGCCCGTATACGCCGATTTCGAGTGACCACCGCGGTGGCTCGCACGCGCCTTGTGCGTAGTCCTTACTATTATTAAAAGGGGATCACAAGGAAAACCCGCGATGGTGATGATACGACAATTAATTTTGAGTGGACCTACGCTCAGTTGGGGAGGGTAGCTCGGGGAGGGTTTATCGTCACGACACCGCAGGTTGTCGCCCTCATGTGCCAGTGAGGGCTTACATGGTCGCATTTGACATTCGTGATGTCGTCACCGATACTGCGAGCCGTCCGGCGTTCAAAGAGGGTTGTGAAAGCTCGTGTCCGGTCGCCATGTCCACGAACTTTTAACAAACACACCAGACGATGGAGACGATACAGGTGGACAATCGTCGAGAGAGAGACTCGGAGGACCAACTGTCTGCGAGCAGCGGCCAAGACGTGACGATAGGACTGCAGAAGCACGCGCCCGTTACATCACACGACTCGGAAAAGAATGATCGCACGACCGAGTTCCGCAGCTACAATGGGGGGTGTGGCCGTCACAATGAGAACCGATGGGTCCACGTAACGTCGTGGACAGTTGCAGACAGGCATCCGCTCCAAGAAACGAGTTTCCCACGGTTGACAAATGCCAGTGGACAACGAAAACGGATCACCTGAGAACTCCAAGTCGTCAATCACTCGAGACACGCTGCCGGACCGATCGCACCATCCCCATACACCCTATACGTTGTTCTCTTATTAGTCGTAGGACCATGTACGATTCATTTATAACGTGACGTGTGTAATGACAACGTGCAACAAAGAAAACGAAACAGAGGGAAAACATGTGACGAAAACTGAACCACGCCCCACCAGCAAGTTGCAGCAACTTCATCATATCTCCACCACAGACGTATCGATATACCAGCACTATCATTCATTTATAGAACCCAACATCATGGATGGGCATCTCGACGACGTTTGGCAGCGAGTCCAACGCCTCTTTGATGGCCTTAGAGGAGAGCGCCTTGTCATACACCGGACTTTCCACTGTTACAATAGTGTTGCCGCGGTCCAATGCAAGCCGGTCCAAGTTGTCAACTTGGTTTCAACTTCTCACGGACCGTTCCCACAGCCAATGAAAATAATCTACTTTACGGCCTTCTCATGGTGACTGATTGGACATGTAACATTCCCATTGGGTAAAATCCCGCGGATAAGCATTTTGTACTATCACGCGATGACCTTTTGAAATTTTATCACTTTTTTATTTTTTTCTCTCGACACACGGCGATATCAGCTTCGAAAATTTTCTGGATCGTGCCTAAACTGTTCAATACATGTATCCTGATTTTTTCAGAGCGAAATCGAGTCTGGGGGTCCTGTTGTAGAAAAGGGTACCGCCTTTTGAAAGAATGTCACGGAATGTCACGCATCGGCTGGGACGGCAGCTTGCCAAGTTAAATCTCCGATGACGCGATCGAGATTCCTCAACCATTCACACTGCGACTGTGAGCCGACGCGATGAAATCATAAATGCGTCTTCGAGCGGGGCTTGAATCTACTGCCCTGGTGTCACGCCTTTCCGTGCCCCAACGTCGATGATCCACAACACACGCACAACTTTGTAGCATCACTTGAGACCTTGGAATTGCAATAATATAGTCCTTATGTGTAGTCTTGAATTTTTTCAGAAAGTTTGAACAAGGTTTTGCTTCAGGCGGGACATTATGATCCTGAATCAGCTTTTGATACCCCAAAATCGAAGACCATAGGCCTTTCTGGGCATTGAAGCTCCCCAAAATTTTTTATGTGTGCTCTGCTATAGTTACAGAAAAATACAAAAACAGAATCAAGGGAAACGATAAACATTTGAGCCTGCAGAAAATGATTTTCAAAAGGTGGTACCGTTTCAAAAGGTCATCATGTGATAGTTACCTTGCTGTTAAGCAAGGTCTCTTGTCGACCACTTTTCTCCTTTTTGGGTATAGATCTGTGTGACCTGTCACGCATTTGCTGCAGGCATGACGTGACATGGAAAGATCTGGTTAGATCTTAGATCAAATAGATCATGTGCATGTCCAGTACAGTAGTCATCAGCAAAAGGTCCAACACACTTGATGTGTACTTGATGTGACTTGATGCAACTTGATGCATGTCAAGGCAAAATCAAGCTGAGGACATGGCTTATTCAGCTTGATTTTGTCTTGACTCAAAATCAACTTGAAATGTACTTTACTGCCTCCTTTAGGCTCCTTATAACCCCCTTGATTTCTGATTGGCCCAGGTACTTTTGGGCTGACCTGAACCTATTATAGGGTCTGATTTATACTAGGGTTTGATTTCACACACCATATCTGTGCACACTGTAAACCCACAACACATACCATAATTCACACGGTGCTCGACAAAACCCATTGAAACCCATTTCATTTTATTAAAAGGTCTATATACATTATATATATGTAGATCTAGTAGCTACAGAAATGGAAATACAAAGGTTCTGCTGCTGCCACTGCCGCTGCCCACCGCCACTACTGTGCCCCGCTGCCGCCACTGCCGCCATCCCCCACCGCTGCCGCCGCTGTCCCCCGCCACCGCCATCCCCTGCCGCTGCCATCCCTCGCCGCCACTTCCCCCCGCTACCGCCGCCACTTCCCCTGCTGCTCCCTGCAGCCGCGGCCATGCTGCTTCTGCTGGCGTTGCTGCCGTGGCCGGTGCTGGTGCCGGTCCTGTCACCATTGCTGGTGCAGCTGCGGCCATGCCGCTGCCGCTGCTATTTGTGGTCTGCTGCTGCCGCTGGCATCGCTGATCCCGGTGCTGGGGCTGCCGTGGCCGTGCTGCTGCTGCTGGTGTCGCCGCTGTGGCCGGTGCCAGTCCTGTCGCCGTTGCTGGTACAGCCGCCACTGTGCTGCTGCCGCTGCTGTTAGTGGTGCCGCCGCGGCCGCCGGTATCGCTGATGCCAGTGCTGGTCCCGTCGCCCGCAGCCATGCTGCTGTTGCTGCTGTTGGTGGTGCTGCCGCCACCGCTGGTGTCGCTGGTGCCTCTGATGCCGTTGCCGTCACGCCCACTGCTGGTGGTGCTGGTCTGTGCTGGTC
>QLOZ01002917.1:24310-48490 GCA_003314065.1 Lactarius sp. MG50 | reverse complement strand
AGACACGCCTGAGCACTCAGGTGCCAGTGAAGCAACAGATAAGCCATTGATCAATACAGAGCAAGCTGCAAAAAATGTTGCCTATGATATTCGTCATTTCTTCCTCTGCACCAAAGGTCCCACTGTGTGTAAACAATGCAAGCAAGTGATTGAATGTGCTTAGAAAATTGTTGACTCATGACTGTTTACCTAGAGCTCTCTATGATCAAGATCCAGCAGCCTGGAATGCCAATGGCCCTAATGAGAAGTGGACATACTCTTACAAGTCCTCAAGCAGCAACACAAGTCTCTGGTGCCATATCGATAACTACCACCTACTGGAGTACATGATTGAAGCAGAGAAGAACAAGTGGAATATTTTTGTTCCATCTGTGGTAACAGCACAGCGTAGGGGGTTCTTGATCACTGAAATTAGGGCTTTCATCGAAGCTGGTGGGGATATCTCATCCCTCCCTAACTGCCATTTCACCACCAATGAAATCGATGCTGAAGAGGAATTCAACTGGGCATGCGTCCATTCCACAGTTCACAATGCAGGCCTTCTATGACCATATTGTGGCTTTCATTGTGGCCAATGACCAGGTAAATTCTCTGATATTGATGTGTCAACATGATTTTGAATGGCATGTGCTCTAGGCGATCAACATCATCGAGTGCACAGAGTTCTGCCAACTTCTCCTTTTCCTGTGTGAATTCCTTAAAATTTTGGATATCCCACATTGCACACAAATCCGTGAATGCATTATCCAGAGGTGGATGGAGAATTGTGATAAGACAAACAATAGCATGGAAGTATGTAGCATCTCACAGGTCTCTATTTACATTGGCTGATATGATCATGCCCTAGTCTGCTGCTGGCAAGGTCTCCTTCACAGCAGACCTCTGGTCCAGTGACAACCTGTGGCCATTCTTGGCTATAACCACACACTGGGTCTCTGAGGATCCAGCCTCCAAGCAACTTGGGATGGAGAGCGCACTTGTCGGGTTTCATCAGATCCACAACCAACACACAGGGGAGTCTCTTTCAAGAACAATTCTCTTTCTCATTGACAGGGCAGGAATTACAGGCAAGGTAAGTGTTTGCTAATTGTGACCAAATCTCCATGATAACACCGTGATGTGTTTAGGTCAGACACTTCACCATGGACAATGTGGAGAACAACTGAACAACTATGGAGCACTTAGTAAGGCTCTTTGCTGACCATGACTTGACATTTGATGCAAAGCAAAGTCATATTAGGTGTTTCCCACATATCATAAATATATGCACCAGCCACACCTGTAGCAGCTTCAAAACAACCCCCCTTTCTGATTTAGAATGCGCTTTGACCCTCCCCTCCACCAAAAGCATTGACAGATCTGCTTACTTGAATGCAGTCACCAAAGTGCCCTTACAGCAGGCCTGAGAGGCTATTCATGTAATCCACACATCAGGTAAATGGCGAGATGCATTTGCTGAGACAATCAAATTCGGTAATCAAAAGGGCTGGTTCAAATCTCCTCCAATAACAGTTCCCAAAAATGAACTGTTGCATGATGTACCCACCTGCTGGGATTCAGTGTACTTCATGCTCAACCGCCTTCACTCACTGAGACCTGTAGGTTCATCTTTTTTGTCCAATTTAATCTTACTTAACCTCTGATTCATCTATCTAGGCTGTTGATTATTTTTTGTCCCTGCCTGAACAGGCAGAAATTTCAGAGTACAAGTAAATGGATGCAGAGTGGTTTGTGCTACATGATTTTGAGAGAATCCTCAAGGTATGAAACATCACATTATAGCACAGTCTGCTACTTAGACCCTATTTACACAGATACCCCACTGTGTGCAGCAGATGATGTCATCAGATGCCCTCCCTACCCTTGACTGCATGGTTCCCACCCTCAAATTGTTCATGCATGGCTAGGAAATGCTTGCAGAACAAGAACCCCACCTGGGACCTTGGATCAATAATGGGCTCTCCTGGGCTTATTGATATTACAAACACACTGAAGAAACAGATGCGTATCTCTTGGCAATGTGTAAGTTATTTATTGAGCTGTATTGTATTGTCTACTAATAAAGCATCTTGTGGGTAGTTGTTGACCCATCTATCCATCTACATTGGGTTGAACGTTTTTGGGATGTTGATGCAATCCGTGATGCCAAGGACTGCATCCTCAGAATGGTATGGGATTCATTCTTTGGGACTATATAACCTAACACACTTACATCTAGATGAGAGAATATCATGAGCAGATGAACATCGTGCCAGATCTGATGACAACAGGTTCAAGGGCCAAAGCGTTTGACTTGCTTGTTCAAAGCCTTGGCCTTGGCACACTTGAACTTGGCCCAGTGACAACGGGTCAAGATGCTACACAGACAGTTGAAGGCAAATATGAGGGTGTTATACTCCGAGATTAGAAGGGCCCTTGAGTCACAGAGGACCAAGGGGACTGCAGAGGAGTGATTAAGACTATATTTGAAGAGTGAGATACTAAACTACTAACCTGCAGAGGAGTGATTAAGACTAAGGTAAAAGTGCGCTCCTCTGCAGTAAATATCAACCTGACTAAGCTAATCTAACTAACCAAATAAGGAAACAGCCTCTGGAGCGTTGTTCTGACACTCCAAGGAGCAATATACAACGCATTAGGCGAATCTAGCATGTAAACTAAATCTACCACAAAGGAAGTGAATGCAACAGAGGGATATATCAGCAGAGGCCTGGAAACTGAAATGAGCATCCTGCAATATTGGGAGGTATGTGTCCAACCTTTGATCACTTATGGCATCAAATGTGACACACATGCACAGCTTAAACAATCCCACTTCCCAACCATCTTTGTGATCGTGATGGACTATCTACCTGTCCAAGCCTCTGCCATCCCATGCAAGCATGTATTCTCATCCAGTGCAGAGACAGACACAAAAAAGTGAAATCACATCAGCCCTCTCCTCATGGAGGCACTGCAGATGCTGAAGTTCAGTCTGAAGAAAATGAGGCTGAACTTCACAGATGGATGGGTCACAAGCCAGCACCTCCTCTTGGAAGACGAGCCTGAAGAACCAGGTGAGGGACATGCCACTAACAACCCAGTCCTCACCAACACTACTGGTGGTTTCCCGGACAATATCATTCAGCTCCTTGATAAGCAATTCATGTACCAGTATACTAGTATATGATCAAATGTGCTTCCTCCTCTCTGCTTTGGATCAGAGACAGACTACCATTCTCAACATTTTCATTTTTCCATTGTGAGGTGAGCCATGCCACTGTGCTCAGAATGAGTCACTTTGGAGTGCCTGTGACATCATCCAAGGCATCCTTCCATCCCATGGTTTGTCTCTCAACTTCAACAATGCACTCTGAATTCTGAAACTTCCCTCATCAAAGGGCCATGTAATAAAACCTGCATGAAGACTATTCCATATGGTCTTCTCCTTTCCTCCTCCCCTTGACTCTCGCTGCGTTATCCTGAGCCACAACATGCTCATGGTCAAACAACAGGGATCTCTCTCTCCTCCACAGCCACCTCGCCAAAATTTGGGTGACAACAGACCTCCCACTGCACCCCAAATGCTGCCTACTGTTGCCCTCAATGCCGCTCTCAATGATTGAGCATCCTGTCCTGCTTGATGCCTCGACCTCCTCAGTGCCATGTGCCCACTCATGTGCTCTTTCTCCCCCAATACCACCTGGCTCTTCGATGCACTTGTCAGTGCCAAGACACACCTGTGCGGCACATGCATTCTTGAAGAAGCCATGAGTATTGTGACTGCCAACTTGGTCTGGTCAGATGAGAAAGTTTGTTGTAACTTCCTCTGTGGAACTTGTCCACACATATGGAGTACCATTTCATTTCCCTTGTCAATCTGGAGGATGCCATCTCCCTTGGAGATGTCATGATACCATGAACTGGGAACAGTTCCTCACTGGTGCTGCTGGCACCAATAACATCATTCAAGATAGGCAGAATCCTGATACAATGATGAGAGAGTACATCCACTCATCCACTCTTGCACTGACACATGCTTACAGCCCCTGTAATCGCATGACATGTCCCAAATGTAAGACTAAAGCTGCCTCTCAGGACAGCTGGATATTGAACTCTGGAGCTAGTCTCCACTTTACTTTTGCATTAAGTGACTTAATTGACTATAAAAAGATGGAGAATTTTGCAGTTTTCACTGCTAATTCATCCATTCAAGTCAAAGGTAAAGGTGCAGTCTTGCTTGTGCACAAAGTTACTTTGCAAGGGATAATCAAAGAGTGCATTACACACCTCTATCCAGTCTACTTTATACTGCAGTTGATGATAAGACTATTATCCCTTAAACCCTTTCTAAACCAAGGCATGAGAGTACATGGGAATTCTGCCCATCTCTCACTATCCTTGAGGAAAGTTTGCTTTCCTGTCATACAGTATGTACTGTGCATGCCTAGAGATGCCCTTTATTGGCTAATGGCTACCCCTGCCAACTCACTTCAGATTGAGACAATCTACAAAGTAGATTATGATCTCATGCATTGACACTTTGGCCATCCTTCTAAGAATGTATTAAGCCACACACCATGTGCCACTAAGGGTTTCCCCCCTATCACTTATGTATGACAAAGAGACACCCATTTGCACTGGATGTGCACAAGGGAAGATGCCCTCTATGGCATTTCCTCCATCCAGTAAGTGTGCTAAGAAGCCCTTTGAAAAGATCCATTTAGATCTCAAGAGCTTCCTTGTGATTTCATACCACAAATACAAGTATTTCATCAGCTTTGTAAACAATTACTTGTCATACTCTTGGATAGTGCTATTGTGTACCAAAGGCTCTACCATTGATGCATTAAAACACTTCCTTGCCTTAGTCAAAAACCAGTTCAATGTTACCCCTAAGAACTGAATGTTTGATGTGGGAGGAGAATACAAATCTGATGCATTCTTAAACATGCTTAAAGAAAATGGGATTAATGTTCTACAATCTGTGCTGCACACTCCTTAGCAAAATAGGTGTGCTGAACATTTCATGCATACAGTAATGGACAAGGCTGAAGCCATGCACCTTTAAGCCTGTCTCCCTGTCTCCTGGTGGGAATTTGCTGTGAAGCACACAGTTCATTGCTATAATTGGACCCCTATTAAATGTCTTAAATGGTGTACACCATATGAACTAGTGCACCACATGCAACCAGACATATCTCATCTTTGAGTATTTGGTTGTGGAGCCTATGTGTACATACACCCAGATGTACATGCCAATAAGCTATCACCCAAATCAAAGCTTATGATCTATCTTGGTCAAGCTCCTGGCATTAAAGGATATTGCTTCATGTAACTCCCCAATAGGGGATGAGGAGAGGGATAGAGTGAGAAAGGGGGGGTTAACTCAGGCAGGGAGTTGATATTGTGAACTGTGGCTGGAGGGGTGGTAGTGACTGGTGTGGGGGTGTGCTCTGTAGATTCCAAGTCAGCAGTTTTCCAGGATGCAGGTGAGGAGGCAGTATCAATCCCAGTGAGTTTATTGAAAGGGAGGTTCTGTGGTGTGGATTCAAGGTGTTTGATGAAGGAGATGTGATAAGAATTAAAAATGGTTCCTCATGTGGGGTCCCACAGATGGTATGCCTTCAATTTTGAGGCATATCTAATCAGGGTGCAAGGTGTCAATCATTGGAAGATCTTTGGGTTATTGGTGGGAATGAGTGAGAAGGCACAACAATCAATCTCATGAAGATGGGAAAGGAAGGATTCCCCAATTGTTTCTCAACCACATGGTGCCAGTTCTGAAGTGCAATGGCAGCTTCACCTTTGTTTCTCAATGGCAGGCTCTATATATAGCTTGAAAAGTCATCAATGATATTCATTGAATATAAACAACCAGATTAGAAAGGAACAGACATTGAATCACACAAATCAACATATACTTGTTCTAGTTTCATTGTTGCCTTAATGCCTTTATGTGATTTCAGTACTGGGGATTGGGTTTGCTTTCCAAGGATATAGTGTTCACATTTTGCAATGGTGGTGGACAAGTTGATTGGCATACCTTCAATGCTTGACATGTGAGCCATGTTGATGATTTTTGTGAGTTGCAGTGGCCTAGATGGCAGTGCCAGGTCTTGATGTTAGAAGTCAAGGAAGAGTACATGGCACAATTAGAGGGGCAGCAGTCTGTTTTAGTATGTGTGATAAGTGGGGAATCAGATAGGATGTATAGGCAGTGTGATTCTGAGACAATGCCTCTGGCAATTGTTCTTTCTCCTTTATCAGTGACCAGCAGAAGTTAGCATTGAAGTGGCTGACATAGTTGCCACCATGGTTGAGGGACAGTACCAATATGAGTCTGATTGTAGATGTGAGGATAAAGAGGACATTCTTCAGGGTTAGTTTGTGTCCCTTGGCAATGTATATGTTAATGGACCTAATCTTGATTGTGTAAATGCATGCTCCTCCTAACCCTTTAACAGGGATGGGGGGGAATGAGTTTGAGGGATCAGAAGTTAGAGCATTCAGGTGATATGTGACATGTGGCCCCAGTGTCAAAGGTGAAGGGAAGCTCATGTAATTGGGCAAGAGGCAATCTCACATCAAAGGAAGATAGTGCCTCACATTTGATGTGTGCAAGGTCAATTGATGTGGAGTAATCATTTCAATCAATTGAGATGAGTGAAGGTCCATCATTGCAGGCCAGTAATGTGTGATATTCATACATGTCCCCATTGCTGAGGGGGACATCTAAGGTAGCAATGTGTGCCAAAGAAAAGATGTTAGCAGATGCACTGGAGTTCTATAGGATGTAGGAGTGGCCATTAATGATAATGGAACTCAAGGGAAGGGGAGTGGAGGAATTAGGGGCACCACTGATATGGGCAGAGAGGGATCAGGCATGCTGGTGGGAATGGCATTGGTAGTTGTGGCCACATGTGCTGTTTGGGATTGATTCTGTTGTGGTCTTGAGCCCTGCATTTATGCAAAAGCAGCCCTTTGAGCCACACATGCTTCATCAATGCTGCATCCAGCCATTTTACCATTCATTGCTTACATACTCAAATAATAAATTTACTAGACTGGGATTTGAACTCCCAGTCCACTCACATGATAACTTAGACCCTTTACCATTGCATCAACCAAGCTTTTAGGATTTAAATAAATAAAGCCTATATAAGTGTGAGCTGTGATTTTCAGGTTAGAGCTGTAGATTTCTTACCTCAGCAACATCAGTGACCCCTGACACATGCTTCCACAACATCAATGCTCCTAGCAACTTGATTAGTAATTTTCTTAGGGAATAAGAAAAACTAGATTTTTTTTCAAAACTAGTGGAATAGCTAGACTAATATTGAGGCAGCTGCCTTGATTATTAATTATTAGTAAATGCTGTTTAGGGGACAAAAAGAAAAAAAGAAAATTTTCAAATGTATTATAGCAAGTGATAGGGAAAACTAACTATTATATCTTAAGTAAGCATAATTTTGGTGCTTTAGTAAGCAAAGTTTTTAACAAGGAGCTCTATATAGAGTTTGATGACTAAAAATAAGAATGTTCTGAGATTGAAATAAGTGCAAATGTGTTCATCACTCTAAATTGTACTAAACTATTTTGGGAATATGATACATTGTGCCACTGTGATGTCACATCATGCCTCGGTGATGTCACATTGTGCCTTGGCTCACTCAAAGAATTGATTATTTTTTTTTGGCAGTACAATTCAGATTATAATTCAAGATTGTTTCAGCCAAACAGGGCCTAAAGATCTTATCAGGATCAATTGGACCCATGCTGATGATGCAGTTGAATAGCTGGCAGATTTCTGAGATGGTGGAGCTTATAGGAATGTGTGGCTCAAAGCAGATGTCTAGGGCCTTTTGTTGAACTAGAAATGGTAATAGGCTATATGCCTCACCCAGTTGAGTAGTAATCCCCTTATGGGATGTACAAAGTGCACACTCTTTTCAGATATTAGTTTACTGTTACCTAGTGACCAGTCATGCCTCTCATTGTGTATATAAACCCCCAGGTAGCATGCTCTAATCCTTAGTACTCTAACTTCTACTTGTTGCTGTATAAGTGAGTCTCTTGCTCCCTGGTTGTATGCACACTATGTGCTGCTCATCACCTTTCTGAGGAGAATCACCTGCACATAGACCCCTAGACATTCATGGCATTTGTGTAGTGCCTTATACATGTCATGGGAGGTTTTTTGTTTGGCAACAAGGTCATAATTGATCAAAGAGATCTGTTTTAACATGAAGCCACATAGAGATTTGTCATTTGAATTTCAAATTTAGCATGCTTTAGATTCCTCATCTCTAGGGCACTTGAGGGTGCCTTTTAGCCACTTTAAGAATCCTGTTCTAGATGCCAAGAGTTCTAGGTGTTAACTCCACTCTAGCCAGGCAAGTTGAATTTGCTAAGTTCTAGGGTGAGATGATTGGTAGGCCAACCATGGTCTATAAGCAACCATTCTGTGATAAGGGAGTCACCAGGGTTCAGGGAGGAAGTGGCAGTGGCAGTGGGAGCAGCACATGAGGAGGGAGTGATGGTAGGTGAGTTCTAAGTAGAGGAAGCCATAGCAGAGACTGAGTAGTGATGAGCTAGAGAGGACCACTAGTCAATAGGGAGTCCTTGAGACAAGAAGGAGAAACTAAGAAGGAGGGCAGCTGGGTATGACTAGACTTGAGGTTATGGAGAGAATTACAAGTGGGCAATAGGGCCCATAACCTGTAAAATCTAGTAACCTCAGCATGAGTAAGGGAGAAGAGACTGAGGTATAGCTAACAAGCAAGAAATGTGTAAATACTGTTGGTCACATGTCTTGGGCAACATGTCTCATAATGTCTCATAATCATTGAGATCTAACAGGCTCTTCTGCTTTCATGATCCTCAACACCTACTTTAACTCCCAACCCATCCTTAGAAACTCTGACAATGCTTGCCAAGAATATAGTAAAAGACAACTGAAGGGTTAAAGGTTCCTCTATGGGCCACCAGTTATGGTTGTGGGTCATAACAAGGTTTTTCTTTTTTTCACTTGTTCTGCTAATATTGACCTATCTCCCCAATTTCATAGAAAGTTAAATTTCCTTTCTGTGAACCACTCATTATTTAAACATTTGCCCAGCACCTAAATGCAATCAAAGGGGAAAAATGTGTCATGGGCCTTGATCACAGCTGCCCAGCTAACCTGCTATATGATGCACTAGTATTTGCAAACTGCAGTGAGTTTTTGTCATGATTTGTTCTATATACTCTAGCTCATAATGCTAATTCACCTGTATGCTAGGTTAAGCATGCACTTACACTGTGAATGAATAAGTGTATCACAATTCAAGCAGTGCATCACTTTAAAGTGACTGGAGCAGCAATCCAGTTTAAGAACCTCATTAATGACAAGACTGGTGTAGAATCCAATATAGTAGAAATTTTCATAATGTATAGCACTGGTTAAGGCAAAAACCCCATACATTATGAGATCTATTCATTATTATACTGGGCACCTATTTGTGACAGGATGTAACAGTATGTGACAGTATGTAACATATGGCAATGTGCAATGACAGCAATGTTACCCCATTCCCCACAAGCTAGTTAATGTTGCTTGCTTTAGTTTCTGTGCTTGATTTTATGGCAACTCAAGTTAAAAATGATGCAAAGTCCTTACTATGTTTAGTGATGAGCTTGTTTCCACTCCAAAAACCCCTTCCTCCAGTTGCTGACATAGTTAAATTATCTTGGCTTATGTCCATGACATTTGCAGGCATATGGGGCTGGTTTCTCTCAGGCTTAGGGTTTACACTTTAGCTCTGCAGGCATGACAGCAGTGGTGTGGAAGTCACCACATGAGTGGGTCTAGGAAGGGGGGGGAGACTTAGAGGAAGAACACAACCACCTGGACAAGGATGCCCAGTGCATATTAACAAGAGACAGGATAAGCAGAAATAGGCAAATGTAGGATTTCTCAATGCAAAGATGCTTCAGGATGTGTGGCAGTGTGATGGTTCAGTTTAGCATTGTGAACCAGATGAATCTCTTTTATTTCTACCCACTCCCTTGTTCATTGTTCATTCTTATTCTAAACCCTTCTTGATATGCAACCACATGGTGCCTGCTTCAGGATTTGATTTTTGGAAGAAAAATCTGTATAAGTGGCTTACTAGGGGCATATCATAATGTATAATTACCTACATATTACCATGCATTATATGTTATACACTAAATACCAGGTTTCCCTGCTTAATGGACATGATTCAGGGGAAAACTCCATACAATATGAGATTTATACAGTGTAAGCTTATACATTATGAAAATTTCTACTGTAGTTATGCTGCCTTCTTGCAGCTTGTCTGGGGTGAAGACACAAAATTATTTATGGCATTAGCCCTTATGCTCAGCAATGATGACTTCAATGCCATCACCAATGAGGCACAGAAATTTGTAAAAGTGGCACAACAAGGTGGTAGTGAAAGTATGGATGTGTGCCCTTAATGTTTTAAGGTCTGGTCCAGTCCAGTTTTTAACCCCAAAAAGGTCAACCAGAACTGAGACTGGGTAGGACTGGTCCTTATCAGTTCTTTCCTGGTCCTTTAACTGGTCCTAACTGGTCTTTCTTGTAGACCACACCATAAAAACAAATAAAATTTTCATTTCCAGTATTCTATCTACTATATATAGAAAACAAATAAAATAATAACATAGTAGGGAGAACTACCAACAAACATGCAGTGTCACACGCCCTGGGCTAGTTGAGGGAGAAAAAGTGGCAGGTAGCATTCTACATCAGGGGACTGATCTTCCAATACAGAGTGCGTCACAGTTGCACCACTTCCAGCCTGGAGTCCTGGACAGAATGGGCAGTGGTGTGACATGACATCACTCTGTATTTTCTTTTACCAACTGGCTATTACTTAGCCGGTCTTACTGTACTTTACCCCCTTTCTCCCTCATCCCCTTGGTAGTAGTTGGCATGGGACAGCTTACGATATGCAGTGGAGTCAGATCACAGGCCTCATGTGGGGCCCTAGTTACGTATAAAAGGAGGCCAGACTGGGGACTTACTCCCCAGTTTTTGGCTTTGTTTCATCTAAGCACTGTATCATGAGACTCAAAATTGACTTCCTATCTTTGCACTCCTTGAGTGATCTAAGATCTAAGTCTCTTAATCTCATCTCCCTCAAGATAGATCTCACCCCCTTCAAGATCATCTTGCTACCCTTTGTCATAATCCTCTATTTGGGGTTGTGTTGGGTAATCTTATCTTGAGTCATCAGACCTGACTTAGACAAGTCCAAGTTGAAGTCAACTTGAACTTTAGACAGCTCATCAGCCCTAAGGCCCCAGTGCGCCTTAACATGCAGTATGGAGCACAGAAGGATGCAACATAGGAGGAAGTGCCAGTGCTGTGCATGAGGACACTGTGATGGTGGCTGCAGGGGCAGGTGATGGTGGATGCAAGAGTGGCAGTGGTAGATACACAGGTGTGGATGGTTGCTGCTGTGCCCACTGCTGGTACCACTGCCAGTGAGCCCATGTTGTCACTGTGTCATTGCTGCTGCTATGCCTGTGTCACTGCCACTGTGCCTATGTCACCACCACTGCTGTGCCTATGTTGCCACCACCACTGCATCTGTGTCATCACCACTGCTGCACCTGTGTCACCACTGCCACTATGTTTATATGTCACTGCTGCTGCACCTGTGTCATCACCACTGCTGTGTCCATGTTGTTGCTGCTGCCATGTCCATGTTGTCACTGCCACTGTGCCTATGTTGCCACTGCCACTGTGCCCATATCATTGCTGCCACTGCACCCATGTTATCACCACCACTGTGCCCATGTTGTCACTGCCACTGCATGTCAGGCTCAAGTGTGGCCTAATGCACAATGTGTGCATCTGGTGGGTTCTTGGCTTGGTCTAGCCCAAGCCTAGGCTTCTGGAGACTCTGGGAGGGCCTGGAATACACAGACGAAGAGAGGGTTCACAAGTGCACAAGTGCAAACAATGCATGAGTGTGAAGAGGACAGTTCTTCTTGGCACAGGTGGAAACAAGTTGTAGTTTGACTATTACCTCCTAAGCCAAGAGGGACAGTGAAGGCTAAAGCTCTCAGAGGGACCTGAGAGGGACTCTAGCTTCAGAACAGGTGGAACTAGCCTGATTGCTCAAGAAGTCAAGTCTGGAGTACAAATAGTCAAGGCAATGCACTATAAGTACTGAGCTAGTAGGTAGGAGTGCGTCATAAGTGAGGGTATAGGGTACACATCATAGTGCAAGGGCATAGGGCCCAAGTGCATCATGGGTAAGTGGTTAGTAAGCGAAGGAATAGGTATGTGTCATGATACAAGGGCAGAGGGCCCAAGTACGTCACTTGGTAGGTAGTCAGTAAGCAAGAAAAGTGGCCAAGGCTACTGGGTCAAGGGTGTGGGTCAAGGGTAAGGGTATAGGGTAAAAAAAAAGGTAAGTAAGTGGCCCAGATTGTAACACTGCACCTATGTCATTGCCACCACTGTATTCATATCATTGCTGCCACTGTGTCTGTGTCATCACTGCCACTACATCCATGTTATTGCCACCACTGTGTTCATATTACCACCACTGCTGCCACTGGTGGTGTTGCTGGTGTTGGTGTTGCCACTGCCATCACCATTGCCAGTGTTGGCCCTTCTCTTGCATTGGAGTGAGGAAGGTGTCTTTAGTCAGTAGTGTTTCAAGAAGTGATAAGCAATATAAACATACCTTGCACCCTGCACACAAGTGCTGCCATCAGATGAGTTGTGTGAGGTGGTGATTCAGTTAAGTGAGCAGTGCATGGATGCCAGTGCATGGGGTAGAGGCATGAGTGGTGGGCCTGTTGAGATGGTGCTCAAGGTGGGCAAGCAGTGTGGAGGTTGATGGCAAAGGTGAAAGATAGTGCATTAAGCAGGCATGCATTGGGTGAAGACATGAAGTGTGACAGTGTCATGCTCCACTAGTGAGCATACCTCCACTGGCGATGGAGGGGGCATAGGCGATGCTAGGGACTGAGGGCGAGAAGGCAGGAGGTCTAGGTACCTCTCCCTGGCTGGCATACTCTTAGAACACTTGAACTGAAGTCCCTTCCCCTTTAGCATAGATGAGGGGGATTGAGTGAAGTCAGGCAATTGGCCTGAGGAGCAATGATTCACAAGTAAGGCACAGGAGATGTTTCACAAGCCTGAGATTACAAGAGAACAGACTTAGGGTCTGCTCCAAGCATACAGCACAATATAAGTACATGTGAACTGGAGTCATAGCAAGTCAGCATGAGTTACAGTGTCCCTGGGACACTACTAAGCCACACCATTTAGCCTGAATATCCAATAGAAATGTAGAAAATATAATGACATTATATCATTTAAGACATCCCAGCAGATGTCTGCTAGATTTTACAAAGTATACATGTTTTATGTATCAGCCAAATAATATTGAATACATGTTTGTGACATGTCTGATGCATACTAAGAGATATATTGGGTATCCAACTGAATGCAATCAGCAGATTGTCATATATAACATTCACTTGGCATAGGAATTGTTCAGCCTGACAGCCCAACCAATAAACTCTGCTGTTGTAGTTAGATTAGGTGAACATATTGGCCAGGCTGACATACAAACCAATATTGTCTAAGCATCTGGTTGAATTAGGCAGACACTAATTGAGTATTCATTGAGTGTATATATTGGTCAGGCTAACATCCAAACCAATATTGCCTGGGCATGGTCAGATCAGGCAGACACTGATTGAATATTTACTAGGTGTAAATATTGGTTAGGCTAACATCCTAACTAATATTATCTGAGCATCTGGTCAGATCAGGCGGATGCTGATTGAATATTCATTGGGTGTAGGTATTGGTCAGGCTTACATCACAACTAATATTATCTGAGCATCTGATCAGATCAGGCAGACACTAATTGAATATTCACTAGGTGTAGATATTGGTCAGGCTAACATCCTAACTAATATTATCTAAGCATCTGGTCAGATCAGGCTAGATGCTGATTGAATATTTAACAGGTGTAGGTATTGATTAGGCTAACTCCCAACCAATACTGTCTGAGCATGTGGTCAAATTAGGTGGATGCTGACTGAATATTCATTGGGTGTAGGTATTGGTCAGGCTAATATCTCAACTAATATTATCTGAGTGTCTGGTTGGATCAGGTGGACACTGATTGAATATTCATTGTGTGTAGATATTGGTCAGGCTAACATCCCAACCAATATTACCTGAGCATCTGGTTGGATCAGGTGGACACTGATTGAATGTTCATCAAGTGTAAATATTAGTCAGGCTAACATCTCAACTAATATTATCTAAGTGTCTGGTCAGATCAGGCAGATGCTAATTAAATATTTAGCAGGTGTAGGTATTGGTCAGGCTTACTCCCAACCAATATTGTCTAAGCATGTGGTCAGATTAGGCAGACACTAATTGAATATTCACTGGGTGTAGATGTTGGTTAGGCTAACATCCCAATTAATATTACCTGAGCATCTGGTTAGAATGATTGAATATTCATTGAGTGTAGATATCAGTCAGGCTAACATCCCAACCAATATTGCCTAAGCATCTGGTCTGATCAGGTGAACATTACTTGAATATTCATTGGGTGTAAATGTTGATCAGGCTGACATCCCAATCAATATTTTCTGAGTGTCTGGTCAGATTAGGCAGACATTGATTATATATTCACTGGGTGTATATGTTGGTCAGGCTGACATTCAAACCAATATCACTTGGGCATCTGGTTGGATTAGGTGGACACATACCAAATATTCAGTCAGTGTGAGTATTGGTCCACCTAATGAACCAATCAATATTCCATGTTTGTATGGTTGGATCAGGCAGACACATACCAGATATCCAATATTGGTTTACCTAATAGCCTGACAGATATTCTATATCAGTTTGGTTAGATCAGGTGGACACATACTAGATATTCAATAAGTGTTATGATTGATCCACCTGACAGACAAACCAATATTCCATGTCTGTCCAGTCAGATCAGGTGGACACATACCAAACATTCAGTCAGTGTAGATATTGGTCCACATGACTGACAAATCAATATTCCAAACCAGTTTCATATTCTAGATATTCACTCAGTGTCTATATTGGTCTGCTTAACTGGAAAGGCAATGCCCTGTGCTGGTCTGGTTGGATCACATAAACATATACTGGATGGATATTCAATGAATGTAGATATTGGTTAGCCTGACAGTCCAATTAATATTCCATGTAAGTCTGGTCTGATCTGATAGATACATCCCAGATAGTAAATCAGTGTAGGTATTGGTCTGCCCAATAGCACAAACATTATTTCACATTGGTCTGGTTGGATCCTGCAGACACATACCAGATATTCAGTTAGTGTAGGTGTTGCTCTGCCTGACAGAAAAACTACTATTTTGCATTGGTCAATTGAATCAGAAGAGAGAGAAAACTAAATAGGTACACTCCATAGATGCTTATTCCTAGACAGACTGCCTAAGGTAGCTGATACCCAATCCAATATTGTTTTTAGTTGCTGTTAGACTAGTCAGACAGTGAATATTTACATACATACCATCAAATATAGGCCATGAATTAACAAATGTCTCCTTTCAACAACTCTTTATGTATTCTATTTTCCCTTTTTGTTTTTAAATACAATAGATGAAATTGATTCTGACTATGTGCTACCCTGTATCTGATATCTTTGTCTTGTGTGCAAGAGGATGGCATTCATTTAGTAATAATTGCAAATCATTGTTGACTTTGAACTTTCCAGTAATTGAACCAATCTGGTTGCTAATGCCATCTGATTTCATTTTTCTGCATGCATGCCTTTGCTTACATTTACCACACCAGTGTGGAAATTGGACCATTGGTTTTTTTTTACCCTGGCAATGGATTGGACACCGAGCTTTGTACTATTGACTGTATGGTATGTGCAGTAAAATAAAAAAAAATAGGTATGTTAATATACAGTATGTTAGTCCATCAACTCTAACAGCTCCTTATATGACCTCACAAGGGCAGCGTGCTCCTGTGCCATGTGTTTGTAAATTTGCTTCTTGCCACTGCTAGTCTTCGTGACATGTGAAGACCTGCACATTGGTTTCAGGATAACAATGCCATTGAACTTGGGATGTGAGGGCATGCTTGCAGACATCCTGGGGCACTTTCCAAGTGACTGGACAGAAGCATTGGCATCCTCATTGAGTTCATCCAGGGTCCAAAGTGTCATATCTCCAGAAGGGCATGCCTTGCACTTCCTGGGAAGTGGCTGAGTAGGAGACTTGGGCTCCTTCTTCACCACCACCTCATGAGCATGAGGGCAACCTAAAGATGATGTAGTCAAAACATTAAGAAAATATGATAAACTTACTGTTGCTACAGCTCTTCTTTTGTCTACAACACAGATCACAAGTGAGGCTGACAGGCCTGAAGCACTTCATGCCAGTCTTTATGCAGAGTTGGCAAGGCTATGAAAGAGACATGAGTGATATTGCAAGAGAACAATGAACAACTTACAGTAGGATGCACGATTTGTGGCAACTTGTGACAGGTATTCTCCTTCTTGGAAGTTCCCTAATAAGAGTATGTACTGTGAGCAGAGCATGAAATGGAGGGATGAGTGTCATGACTTACAGGGGACTCACTTCTGTTGTTCTCATTATTGTCTTCATCCTCATCCTTGTCCTTGTTGTCACCCTTCTCGTCTGCCACCTCACCCTGCACATTGTATGGGGCCTTCTTTGCCATGTCCTTCTGCGTATCCTGCAAGGCCTTCTTCTTTGCTGCAAGGTCATGCTTCGCAGCCTTGAGTGTGGCCTGTTCCTTGGCCTGCTTCCATACCCACTCCAAGTGATCATTCTCTGCCTTCTTGGCAGCAAGGCGTTCCTGCTCAAGCCTAGTTTTCTCTTCATCCTTGCACTGCTTCTTCACAATAGCATCTGCTTTCTTTTGCATCATGAGTTGACCATTGAGTGCACAAGTGGCCCCCAAGCAAAGCTCTTTAAGCCTTTTAAAGGCAGCCAGCTGCTCAGGGGTGGCATTTGGCATGTGGTCAGGTTTTCCCTGTATATTTGGTGCAATGATCAGCTTGGGAGAGTAGATGATGAAGTGACCTTACCAGCAAGATGTCTGTCTGCTCACACCACTTAGTCGTCTTGGTTTCATCCAATCAGCCATTGGACACCTTGTTAGGTGGGGATTGATAATGCCTGAGGGCAGACAAAGCCAAATCAAGATCTGCCACCTTGAGATACTCCATAAAGGTGTCTAGCTCTGTTTGGGGATTGGGGAAGGACATCATACAGCATTGAGGGAAGCAAATGCATGTTGACAGTTGACAGCCTTTCATGTGTCAGTGTCTCAGCTCCAGATCCCACACTGTGGCTAATCCCATGCCTGTGAACTTGTGACTTTTGACATAGAGTGTGATGCTGGCATTACACCTGTTCTGACAGACTCTGCATTACTGTAAGGAAGTTGGATGTTTCTATAACCTGAATACCTAAAGCATATATACAAATGCAGTTAAGTGACAATCAGGATCACCTGGCAGGTGTGTAATCATTGGAAACTGTATTTGTGTTCTAGACTATGTACTGCATGCAACTGGATATGCAAATGGAGTTATTGTGATAGTATATTGATGGTTGGCAAGGTGGAATCAAATCTGTGTACACTTCTTGGCTGGGCCTGCAGCTCCCCTGCTCAGAATGCTCCTTTGTTTAGCCCTTTGCCTATGCAAATCAGTATTTGTGCCAAAAATAAAGAATAGCATTAACTTACAAGTTTGGGTGCACCAGTATGGCATTGAAAATCTGCTCCACACATTTCATGTTTGCTTTCCAACCAGGTCTGGTGCCTGAACATTCTGCCTGCCAATAGAGACAAAGTAGAAGTCTGATGATACCTGTCCTACCTGGGTGGCACCATTCTTGGGCCATCACCGTACCCCCCCCCCTCAAGAACACTTGACAGAAGTCCATTAAGGTAGTCTGTAAACACTTGCCCAAATGACTCCAATGGGGGGTTAGTAGTTGTCTTCATTAACTTTGTGGACATCCAGTGTTTCCATTTGTTGGGAATGGACAATGTGTGAATTTCAGTG
The DNA here is from genome assembly GCA_003314065.1 of Lactarius sp. MG50. NCBI lineage: Eukaryota > Fungi > Basidiomycota > Agaricomycetes > Russulales > Russulaceae > Lactarius > Lactarius sp. MG50. The sequence goes on along the minus strand of QLOZ01002917.1, from coordinate 30,389 downwards.
AGAGTGAGCTCTGATCAACTGGATTTGGACAGCCATGTTTCAGCACAAAGCCAGAGAGTGGCAAGGGCCTGCCACTCAGGACCCAAGGTATCCCAGTCCACACCTGCAAGCCCCACTTCTTCATAAAAAGGCTGCAGTGTAGATGGGACACTGGAAAGTCCATGGTGGCTTTGAGTGTCTGTTAGATGGTGCAATATTCCACAGAAAGGTGCACAAATACATACCACCTGGGTAGTATGACATTCAAAGGTTTTTTGGACTTCAGACCTGGTAATGTTGGTCCAATGGTATCCTTTTATTCCTATCAGGTTCTCATCTTGGATATTATCTGGACCTTGACTCACAGCATTGGAGGTCCCACTCATCATGGACTGCTTCTGTGGCAGTTGCAGGTGCTGATGGCCCACCTTGATGTCTTGTATCCTGGGCAATAGGTGAAGGTTAGTGTTGGATTGTGTGAAATAGAAATTAGACATACACTTCAGTGTAGCCAGAGATAAGCTCTTTGATGTTGTCACCAATTTTTTCATATTCTATAAATGGATACAGACTATTGAGGACATGCATGGGGACTTGGAAATATTCATCCAGAAATTGGGCAACCCAAAGTGCTCTCAATGCCAGTCCAAAGATAAGGATAACTAACTCCACTTGCTTGTACAATGTGAGCATGTTGCCATCTGCTGTGATTGGGTCTATAGCAGTTCACTTTCTGAAGGCTGAAAGTGATGAGGATGAGTCAGGATCATAAAATGCATCAGATAGATAGCTGTCCCCAGATGCCCAGTGTTACAATCTTCCTCGCGGACTGCCCCAGACCATTTTCCATAGTAAGCAGACCTGCTTACTATACTATGCTTACCCTCTGCCTGTGACTCATAGACTGATTACTGTACGTGCTTACAGACTGCTGACTGATTGTCTTGGCATCGTGACTCATGCTGATCAATCTGCGGATCGATCTGCTACTATACTTAGATCCTGACTCACTCTGACTCATTCTAGTACTATACTTAGCATAGAGTGTTCTTGGACATTCTACTACCTTCATTATGACTCGGTAGTAGATGACATGTGATTCCCTGTAGGACTCCTATATAAGGAGTCCACTTTACATAGAGTCAAGCCCTAAGCTTGACTTAGTTTTGCAATTGAGACTTGACCTTGCCCCACTCTCCTGTCCCGCATCTTGAGCTCTGCTATCTCAAGTCGCCCTCTTGCCTTGTTGCTGCCCTTGCCATCGCTCGGGCACTCTAGCTTTACTCCCATGCCCCTCTAAGTTGGCTGTAACGACTTAGCTCAGATTGCTCTGCATCACATGCCCCTCATGACTCCACAATACTCTAAAGAACTTAGCTTACCTCTCCACATTGTCGAGGTCACTGCCAGTACCTCGCTAGAATTCTGTGCTTGTTGCTCTCGCACGTGATCTCTCCCTCAAGTCCTCTTAGGCTTAGTTGCACAAGTTGTGCCAGAAGGCCCCTCGAGCCTTAACATAAGTCAAGCTTCCCTTACCATCTGTGGATGGTGCGCCACCACAAACGCTCTAGCCTAAAGGAAGAATACCCCCTGCCCCTGAACCTCAGGACATTCAGAGTCCTTGCCTCACCAGACGCCGTTACCTTCATCCCAGGAGCTCAGAAGCATGAAACATGCCAGGAATGCCATGCAGGCCTTCACTCATACTTCTGCACCAGCCAATACTGCCTGTACCACAACTCCGAGTAAACCCTGGAGGACAAACGCCATCATCTATATACTAAATACCTCCAGTGCTGAGAAGTCCTTTACCAGCAAAAGGCAAACCTAGATCATTGGGCACAGTCCTTAGACGCCGCCATTGCCACACACAACTGGGTGTGTCAAGTCACCTGTGCAGCAACCAGAAATACAAGTCATTTAGGACTTGAAATTGAGCAAACCGTATACAACTATCTCTATGTCAAGTGGTGTGAGCGTGCGGATTGACTTGAAGCAGCCTATCAGCTACTAGAACTATGCTTTCCACTGTGGAGCAACATCAGTACCACACCACCTGAGAAATAGACCCAGAAACCCTAGACGCAGCTATCCAGCTAGTAACCCAGCAGTTTGTACAAGCCCAGGAGGACGCCAGATTAATGCCCTCAACTGCCCGCATACCTGTCATGAGCAGCCCAACCACCAGCATAGGGTCATTACTGCCCTCCTAACCCAGATCCAGGAGATTGCTGCCGAACTCGATCTCATCATTAACACCTTCTTTGAAGCTGCAGGATTTCCTCTAGAGTGCAGACACCCTGGAAGAAATCAGACTAGACCTCAGCCAAGATAACCAAGTACAAGTCACCACCAGAGAAGCTGACAACTTACCGGATTACATCACAAGAGATGCCTATTGGCGCAGAAACAGAGAAAACACTAGGTGGTGTTACCACCTCCAAGTCCCATCAGTATCGGGGATTCAAGAATGACCAATTGAGTATATCAACAATGATTGGCACTTTCTTGTCTACAAGAATGGAACTTACTGGATGCATAGAAGTGCCATCTTAGAGAAGGAATACACCAACAAAACAGGCCTAGGCCACAGCTCCTTCAGACCAGAGTCACCAGAACCGATTGATGTCAATTAACCTAGCACAAGCACAGTCTCACCATCCTTCCATAGTGCAGATGAAGGAGAAGAACCCACGCCAGTACCCCACACCATCTCCCTGTTAGAAGAGTTTATTGCAGAAGGACTCCAAAATGTTGCAACCCTTCACGGGATGCACCCACTGCAACCAGAAATCCAGGAGACTCCACAGCTCCTCCAGATAGCCCATGCCATGGCCCAGCCGACCGCACCACCACCAATACTTCAGCAGCCCTGGCTACCAGCACTGCCGGCCCTAGCTATGGCAGCACCAGCACCAGCACCCCAAGCAAACCAGGAACTCAAAGGAGGAAACAAGCCCACAATCTTCAAAGGAGATCAAAGCAAAAGCAACAAATTCCTCAGGGAGTTCCAACTCTACAGAATCCTCAACAGCCAGTCAGAAAACGTCACCATCCCATATAACCAGGTTGCCCTTGCCCTCTCGTTCATCAAGGGGCCCTGCGTTGACGATTGGAATGACACTCAAGAGCACACACTCACAGAGAAAACTACCAGAAATATCAATCCCATAGCTTGGAATGACAAGATCCTGTGGACAGAGTTTGAGACTGCCTTTACCAACACGTTCATGGACACAGCCAAAGCCCAGGACACATACAAAAAACTCCTGGATCTCAAAATGCAGGGGAATGATATTGATGGCTTTATAGCATCCTTTGACCACTACGTCCTTGGAGCGGGATGGTCCCCGACTGACAGAGGGACCCTGGACCTATTCAAAAAGGGACTCCGACATGGCATCACCCTCAAGGTGCTCAGTAGAGATGTCATCCCTGCAACCTTAGATGACTGGAAGACTGCCACATGCAAAGAGGTCCTCAGACAAGCACAGATCGACGCCAAACTTGGCCCCTCCCCCACACTGTGGACCTGGGCCCAGGGACCCCGCACCATGACCAGGGTGCCACTCATGATCACCCAACCCAATAGAAACAATGTACCAGTCCCAATGGATGTAGATGTGGCCAAAACCAGAGGGTGGCTGACTGAGGCAGAGAAAAGGAAGCTCTTCATGGAAAACAAGTGCTTCTATTGCAAGAAGGTTGGACATCACACCTTCAAATGCCCAGAGAAGCCACGCAGATGACCCATACCCTGCACTAGAGTGGTGGAAGCTGAAAGCGAAGCCGCCCCATCCATCACCCCAGAAGACAGCGCCAGTCAGGCCACCAGTCAGACTGCACCTGTGGACATTATGTCTCAGCTACGTTCTATGAATGCCACCGACCATAACAATATGTTTGATCAGATTATAGAGGAGGATTTGGATTTTTAAAGCGGCTTGACAAGTCAGCCTGGGATCAAGCCTTGAGTATTTGTACCATGTATGTCTCAAATTGGAATAGTGTCAATGTCAAATTTACGCTTTCAAACATACATGGGAAGGCTGAAGAAAGTGCACTAGTGGACAGTGGCGTGATCGACAACTTCATCGATCGAAAAGCTGCCCAAAGACTCAAGTTAATGCCTCGCCTACTACCACAGCCCTGCCTCCTGTACAATGTCAATGGAACAGAAAACTGCAGTGGATGCATCACCACGTACTGCGACCTCCTTGTCAAACAAGGGAAGAAGGAACAAGTCCAGCGCTTCTACCTCGCCAATCTAGGGCGAGACCAGACCATCCTAGGCTTCCCCTGGCTCCACATGTTCAACCCCACCATCAACTGGACCACAAAGACGATAGCAGGAGGGCCCATCACCCTAGCCATGACCAGTAGGAAGGCAGCAGACCAGCCCAGGACCCTGCTTTGCTATGCGCAGCTCCTAGGACATGCCCTACATGCCACAGAATGGGAGGAAGGAGACAGCCTTGTCCTCCAAATCAACTGCACTAACATAGTGCAAGAATGGGTGATCTGCACCCACAAGGAACAAGTCACCCCGACAGCAGCTGACATGCTGCGCAAGTATGCGCGACACTGGAGAGTCTTTTCAGAGAAGGAGGCACAGTGCTTCCCACCCAGTTGAGAAGATAACCATGCCATCAAGTTGAAGCCAGATGCCCCTGCAACCTTAGACTGCAAGGTCTACCCGCTTAACCCCAAGGAGATGCTCACCGCAGACGCATGGATCAAGGAGCATCTTGACAAAGGCTACATACGCCTGTCCAAGTCACCCTATGCCACCCCCTTCTTCTTTATCAAGAAGAAGGATGGATCCCTCTGCCCTGTCCAAGACTACTGAACACTCAACAGCTGGACCATCAGGGACGTCTACCCCCTGCCAGACATCAACGTCCTCACATGAGACCTGGAAGGGTGTGCCCTGTTCACCAAATTTGACATCCAATGGGGATACCACAATGTACGGATCAAGGAAGGCGACCAATGGAAAGCCACCTTCAAGATGCCCCAGGGGTTGTTCGAGCCCCGCATCATGCTCTTTAGCCAATGCAACGCTCCCAGCAGCTTCCAGCGCATTATGGACAGATTGCTATGCCCCCTGAAGCTCAAGTACCCCAGGATGATATTCATGTACATGGATGACATCCTCATTGCCACCCTGCTCAACCACGCCCTGCACAGGAGAATCATGCACAAGCTCCTCGACCTCATGAAGGAGCACTCCTTTCTCAAACCCCAGAAATGCCTCTTCAAGCAGCGAAGAGTAGAGTACCTCGGGCTAATCATCAATGGTGAGTCTCTGTGCATCGAGTCCAGCAAGCTGAGAGGAATCAAGGAGTGGCCACGAAAGCTCACCAGCATCAAGCAGCTCAGATTGACACTGGGAGTCTTGGGCTACCAGTAGTGTTTAAAAGTCTGGTCCGGTCCGGTTTTTAGCCTTCCAAATGGGGCAACCAGACTGCAACCGGTCTGCCATCCATCACAACTGGATGCAACCACAACCAGACCACTATAAACCGGTTGCTTCTGGTCTGGTTGCGGTCCATAACCGGTTGTAACCAGTTGCAGTCAGATTGCAGTCACAACCGGTCTACAACCAGTTGGGGACCAGTCTTTGACCTTTTTGGACAAATTATTTTCAGTCTTTTGAACAATGATATGTTATTTTTGTAATACAACAACACTATACATGGATACAGTAGAATAACTAATAACATCCAATAAAGACATGGGTTGCAGGACATGGCATGGTGGCAGTGGCGGTCCTGGCGCGGCTGTGATGCCAGCGATGGTGCTGGCGTGACGGTGCTTGTGCCACGCCCAGGATGGTGGTGGCGAGGGGGTGCTGACGTGACGATGCTTGCGCCGCAGCTGGGATGGTGCTGGGGGTGGTGGCAGTGGCGACGATGGTGCTGGCATGACGGTGCTTGTGCCGCAGCCAGGATGGTGGTGGCAGCGACAGTGCCAGGGTGGCGGCGGTGGGGGCAGTGATGGTGCTGGCATGACGGTGCTGGCGAGGCGGTGCTTGCGCTGCGGCTGGGACGGTGCTGGCAAGGCGGTGCTGACATGACGGTGCTTGCGCCACGGCTGG
>QLOZ01002917.1:0-20567 GCA_003314065.1 Lactarius sp. MG50 | reverse complement strand
CGACATGCCCAAGGCACCTGCCATTACGACCAATCAGTTTGAAACAACTTTCAAACAAGTAGAATAGAGAGAACTTGAACTCACGGAAGCTGGTTTTCATGAGCACTCCATGAGAGACTGCAACGATCATGCAGCACCTCAATGGTAGTGCAGATTGTGGTGTTGCTTGAGGTGTTGTCAAGCGTTATTGTATGAAGCTGTGAGTATCATTTGTTCGTCAAATCGACCAAAATCACAATGTGAACAAACCTTTGATCCCGGGCCATCCTTGTTACAGATCCCAATGCGGTCACACAATCCCATGAAGTACCGCCCAAGATTCCTTCCCCCATGATCTCCTGACACCACTCTAAACCTGACAACTTCAGCTCTCATTTTCCACTTCCCATTCTTGACTTCAATCCAGTGTGCTGTCATTCCAAGGAACGCAGCCTTGGTGGTGTCTGCTGACCACCCATCTGCGGTACAGGAAATTTTCCCAGGTGCAGCCTAGTACGTCTTCATGAGTTTTCTCACATCATCTTCCAGCTCATCGACTCGGACTTACAAGAATATCTTTTTTCAGCTCCTGCAACCTCTCCACAAATTGGTTATGAATGTACATTGTAACATTGTACGTGCTTGGCAAATCTTTGACGGTTGTTTTTGGTCTCATTGAAACTAAACAGTTCTGGAACATCACCTTATCAGCTACCACTAGTGACTTCAAGACAGATTTCAGTGCATCGTTGACTCAGACAATTAAAGCACCCACCTGATCATCACATGCGATAAGCTGGGCCACAGCATGCAGGACACCTTCCCAAGTGAATTCACGGGGCCCTTTCGCCTTCTCCATCACATTATCAAGCATCAACTGCGCCTGTCTCCCACTCTTTCCCTTCATTCCTTTCTCTTCCTCCATTTTGTTCCAGATGTCTTGTGGGATGGCCTAGTGATGAATTGGTATGTTAGCTTCCTCACATTTTTTCTTGTATACCTCCCAATGTTGCCGGATATGCTGACAACATGACAAATTACTCCCCTTTAGGAAGGCTTTCTATATCCCTTCCTGTTTAATTAGGTCTTCATTCCCACTGTCATGGTACTTGATTAGTGCTTTATTTGCTGAGTACACAACAGGATACTCACTGGCACAAGGTACACCATCTCCCTATTGATGTCTCGACACTCCCATTTTTTTTTTTGAACTTCACCATGACGCATTCAGAGAAGACCAACAAGAGATCCTTGGTTGAGTCACCTTTCATGGTGTGTGTTGATGGGATGGTTGCATGGTGCTGTTGCGCCAAGTCACTGTCCTATCACCATGTGAGTTGGTTTGAAATTTTTTGTGCAAAGATATAATGCAAACCTCTTCACTGCTAGGGACATCAATTACTTCAGGAATAGAGCCCTCTGGTCCATCTTCTGTAACTTCCTCCTCAGTTCGTTTTGACCTCTTCTGGCATGGCTGGTGGTCATCTGAGGACTCATTATCATCGCTTTCTGTAGATGACTGTCGTTTATGGCTTTTCTTTATATGTTTGGCTTTTGTTTTCTTTGTGGGAGGTTTGCAGTGCTGTGATGAGGATATTTTTTGTTTCATGAGTGAACCTATGTGAGAGATCGGCTGAGAATTTTTGGACTTGGTACACTGTTTAGCTACTAGTATTGATATGATTACACAACCTGGTGCTAGTGGGCTTAAGGCACCAATGTCACATCACAAAATAGTGTCCTATGCTACCATAAGTATATATGAGATTTTTGTAGCCGTGCTGCAACCAAAAATCCAGTCTAAGACCGGTTGCGGTTGGTTTTTAGGCAGTCTATTGGCATCCAAATTTGAGGATGGACTGCAACCAGGGCATTCTGAAATTGTGTGCAACCGCAACTGAAAGTCTGGTTGCCACTGGTCCAGTCCAGTCTGGTTCTGGTCTTTTTCCGGTCCTATGGACCAGACTTCAAAACACTAGCTACCAGTGCCCCTTCATCCCAGGCTTTGCCAAGATTGCTCGACCCCTCACCGCACTCCTAAAGAAAGGGGTCCCCTTTGTCTGGACGGATGAGTGCACTGCTGCTGTGGACCAGCTGATTGAAATAGTCACCAGTGATCCAATCCTCTGGCAACCTAGTCCTGCACAACCCTATGAACTAGAAGTCAATGCCTCCCAGAATGTGACCAGTGCCATCTTGTATCAGCATGACCCCCAGGGCCGCTGCCGCCCAGTTGGCTACGACTCAAAGACCTTCACCGCCATGGAGTGCAACTACCCCATTTGGGACAGGGAGTTCCTCACCATTGTACATGGCCTAGAACATTGGCACCACCTGCTCATGGGCACCCAGCACCAAGTCATGGTCATCACAGACCACAAGAATCTCCAGTACTACCACTCTCCCCAGAAAATCAACAGGAGGATTGCACGCTACATCCTCACCCTTGGTGACTATGACATCACACTTGTACACAAGCCCGGGGCCTCAAATAGAGCCAATGCCCTCTCCTGCCACCCAGACTTCGACAGCGCCAGCAGCGATAATGAAGATATTATTGCCCTCCCTGACCAACTCTTCACCAATGCCGCCTCCATATTAGACCTGGAGGAACACACCCTCGCTGCCCAGCAACATCACCAACCAATGCTAGCCACCTGGGCCAAGACCTTCCCCCTTGAACGATGCCCTGGAGGGGGCTGGTGGAACAAGGACTGCCTGGTTGTCATGGCAGACAATGAGCTTAGGAGGGGGGTGATCTCCCTCTATCACAACTCAACAATGGCCGGCCACCCTGGAATTTTGAAAACTTGCTTACTCATCACCAAAGACTACTGGTGGCCAAACCTGAAAGAATCTGTCCTCGCCTATGTCAAAGGTTGCGCCACATGCCAAGCCATGAAGGCCAACACCACGAAACCTCAGCCTCCCCTCGTCCCTATCACAGCCAACCCATCAGCACTGCCATTTGAGACAGTGGCCCTGGACCTCATCGTCAAATTGCCCCAGTCTGATGGCTTCAATTCCATCCTGACAGTCACAGACCACAACTGTTCAAAGGCCACTATCTTCATCCCATGCTGAGAATCCATGACCACACCAGAAATCGCCGCGCTCTACGCCCAAAACGTCTTCCCCCACTACAGTATCCCACAAAAAGTCATCAGCGACAGAGGTGCACACTTCACCTCCCACTTCCCCCGTGAGCTGTGCAAGTCACTAGGCATAGAACAGAACATCAGCACAGCATATCACCCTCAGACCGATGGCCAGTCTGAACGCACCAACCAGTGGCTGGAACAGTACCTCCGCATCTATGTCAACCACCAGCAGAACAACTGGGCCACCCTCTTACCCACTGCACAATACATCCACAATGCCTGGCCCAGCAGTACCACAAAACAAGCGCCATTCCAGCTCCTGATGGGCCATGTGCCATGCGCCCATCAACCGCAAAGATCTGAGAAAATGCCATCACTCCAAGAGCGCCTAGACTGTATTGATCAAAGCTGAAAAGCCGCCCAGACCGCCATGACAAATGCACAGTCCCTTATCAGCTCAAGGAAGGGAGCATGGTTTAGGCCATTCATCCAAGGGCAGAAGGTTTGGCTCGAAGGGAAGCATATCCACATCACCCAGCCAAGCGCAAAACTTGCTCAACGGCGGTACAGCCCCTTTGCCATCACAAGAGTCATCTCCCCAGTAGTCTACCAAGTCACAATTCCCCCACAATGGAGGCTTTGGTGAGTCCATGATGTTTTCCATGCCAGCCTCCTCACCCCATACATAGAAACTAAAGAGCATGGCCCCAACTTCACAGAACTGCCTCCAGACATCATCAACAGAGAAACAGAGTACAAAGTTGAGGCCATCCTAGAATACTGCCGATATGGAAAAACCAAAGAACCACAGTACTGAGTCAGATGGAAAGGGTACTCCACAGCAGAAGACATGTGGGAACCTCAGAAGAACCTGAAAAATTCCATGAAATTACTCTGACAATTCCACTGAGATAACCCCACAGCGATAAGGAGGGCCTATTTAAGACACACCTTGACCGCCCTCAAGTCCTCACCTCCCAGTTCACTCCCCACTCCTCTCTCACCCCAGACACCACCACCAGCCTACTCCTCTCTTCATGTCCACCCATGGCTCACCGAAAAACCAGCAACTCGACATCCAAGAAGGTCCCCATGCCCAGGACTCACCCCCACTGTTGCCAACCTCCATGAAGAATGACAGCCAGTTGAGCTCTGGGGACATCCCCTTCACTGCCAGAGTATTCACCATCCACAACACTGACAGCAGCAGCAGTGATGACAACAGCACTGGAGCTCATGGAGGAAGTAAACCGCATTCTTGATGAAGTACTCATGTCCCTAGCCTGCACTCCACCCCCAACCTCTCAGACCACCCACTCAGCTCAGACAACTTCTGCGGAGTTTGTAATGCCCCCATCCAGATCGGCAATGGCCATGCCACCTGAAGCCCCTCCCCTGTCACCAGCATCAGTTCCGTCCTTACCAACACCACCCCAGTCCCACACCCTCGACTGACTCAGCAGACCAGTCCCCACCTTTGCACAGCGCTGCCCATTGGAGCCACCATCGCAACCGTACTACCAGCTGCCAACAATGACCTTGCCTGCGCCATCCAGTTTCTGCCACTGGGATCGATCCCTGCCCCTTGCTTTGGCATCACATGCAGCTACGCAGACGTCACCGCCACCCCCTTCAGTCAAGGAAGAAGCACTGGAGCAGCTTCACGCCCCCACAATAGCACCAGAGATACAAGCCACAGTCAGCAGGACAGCGCGCTCGGCCACTCTGGTTATCTCCTGCAATGGGATTGACTTGTCGACAATCCAGGTGAACGCGATGTTATCCTTGTCCCCGATCACAATAATAGACTAGTCCCAGCACAATACTACACCCACTTCACCCACATCAATGAACCCCTTGTCCTAGGCCACCTCACCACCACATCCCCCATCTATGCTGAGCCCCTCTTTGCTAAACCTTGTCCCAACGCTCACCTTCCAGAAGTAGATGATTGGGACCTCATGGCCCTGGAAGGGAGCCACCAGCACCATTACCACATTAACCGACTCCTCGATGGCCTCTGTGATGCAGGCATGCTTGCAGAGGTCCACCATTACCGCATCACCATCTGCCGACTCCAGTTCCAGGTAGAACGGAGTACAACCACCTACTCACTGCCCTGGCACATTGTGCTGACTATTCTGCTTCCCAGCTCGCTGCAGATGCTGACCTAGTGCATCGCCACTTCAAGCTCAGAGATGAGCTGTGTGGCATCAAGATGCATCTCTTTGATGCCACCATTATGTCGCACATTGGCCTGAAGCTCGACCAGATCCTCGAGTGCCCCATCCTCCCATCCATGTCCTACTGGCTCCACAGCCACCCAGCTACCCACGAGACTGACATCATTGCGAACCTCCCCGTTCATGTGCCGATCCACGTCCACTTTATGACCACTCCAGCCACGCCCCCGCACCCACACACACCTCCTGTGTCCCCCGCTCCAGTTCCCGTTCGCCAGTGCGTGGTGTGCCTCCTGAGGTGCAAGACCCCCTGCGAGCCTGAGTCCTCCCCCGACGCCAACAACATGGGCTGTGCCTTGACTGGTGAGCCCACCACCTCTGACTAGAACAGCATGGCAGCTGTTCCCTTAGGGGAGGGCATACTGTTACGATCTTCCTCATGGACTGCCCTGGACCGTTTTCCGTAGTAAGCAGACCTGCTTACTATACTATGCTTACCCTCTGCCCGTGACTCATAGACTGATTACTGTACGTGCTTACAGACTGCTGACTGATCATCTTGGCATTGTGACTCATGCTGATTGATCCACGGATTGATCTGCTACTATACTTAGATCCTGACTCACTCTGACTCGTTCTAGTACTATACTTAGCACAGAGTGTTCTTGGACATTCTACTACCTTCATTATGACTTGGTAGTAGATGACATGTGATTCCCTGTAGGACTCCTATATAAGGAGTCCACTTTACATAGAGTCAAGCCCTAAGCTTGACTTAGTTTTGCAATCGAGACTTGACCTTGCCCCACTCTCCTGTCCCATGTCTTGAGCTCTGCTATCTCAAGTCGCCCTCTTGCCTTGTTGCTGCCCTTGCCATCGCTCGGGCACTCTAGCTTTACTCCCACGCCCCTCTAAGTCAGCTGTAATGACTTAGCTCAGATTGCTCTGTGTCATGTGCCCCTCGTGACTCCACAATACTCCAAAGAACTTAGCTTACCTCTCCACGTTGTCGAGGTCACTGCCAGTACCTCGCTAGGATCCCGTGCTCGTTGCTCTCACACATGATCTCTCCCTCAAGTTCTCTTAGGCTTAGTTGCACAAGTCGTGCCAGAAGGCCCCTCGAGCCTTAACACCCAGGATGCCCATGTCAGTGGAGATCCCTCCAAGAGGTCACCATCCTTGAGAGGGGATTAGCCACTGAGAATCCTGGAACTGTAACTCTCACCTTTGCAGCACAAAGGAGTATTAGTTTCTGATAGCATTGATTGTCAGACAGTGACATGAGGAATGTGTGGCATAATTTGCAGGTCAGAGCTGCACTGATGGGTGATTGCAGAAGATGTCATGCCCTACTGGTGGGCGTACCTCCACTGGCAATGGAGGGGGCATAGGTGAGGCAGGCGAGCCTGGGGACTGAGGACATGATAGCAGCAAGAGGTCTGCGTACCTCTCCCTAGCTGGGGTACTTCTAGTACATTTGAACTTAAGTCCCTTCCCCTTAGAGATCATTAGGGCATGACATGGGTTTTGGGGTGTTTTTTTTTCCCACGGTCCCTGGAAGGTCAAGTTTTCGACAAAATTCTTAGTTGAGGAGTAAAAATGATAGAGAATTGATCAAGCTATATCTCCACCAAATCTCAGCTGATTTGGATGATTATTGGTGTGTCAGGAGCCCAAACACCGTGGAAACCATGTGGGTTGATAAACCATATGGTTTCCATGGTGTTTGGGCTCCTGACACACCAATAATCATCCAAATCGGTTGAGATTTGGTGGAGATATAGCTTGATCAATTCTCTATCATTTTCACTCCTCAACTAAGAATTTTGTCGAAAACTTGACCTTCCAGGGACTGTGGGAAAAAAAACACCCCAAAACCTGTGTCATGCCCTAGAGATCATAGACAAGGGGAATCTGAGTGATGTCAGGCAATTGGCCTGAGGAGTGAGGATTCACAAGTAAAGGCATCAGAGATGGTTCACAAGCCTGAGATTTACAAGAGAACAGACTTAAGGTCTGCTCTAAGTCAAACACACAGTATAAGTACATGTAGAGATGACTCATAGGGAGTCATCATGAGTCATGGCATCCCTAGGACACCATTAATAGTACATGATCACTCAGAGTCACAGTAAGTATGAGTCACGGTGAGTCAGTAGGTGCCAAGGCAGCGCATGTGCAGAGGCATGCAAATGTAGCATATGTGGCTGTGTGCCAGTCCAGGCAGTCCGTCAGACCTGGTGGTAAGTAAGAGAGACAGAAGCAAGATGTGAGAACGGAATCATGGGCCATAGGGGCCCGGCAGTCCATAGAGTAGTTAGTAACAGTGTACCTCCTTATGTACAACAAGGAAGGACAATGTTACTGTCCGTAGGATCAGGCAGCGAAGTGGTAGGCATGAAGTAAAAGTAAAATGAAGTAAAAATGAAGTGTACAAGTCCATGCAGTGTGACATAGTATGCTTAAACTTAAGTCCCTTCCCCTTGATCATAGATGAGGGGGATCTGAGTGAAGTCAGGCAATAGGCCTAAGGAGTGAGGATTCACAAGCAAAGGCACAAAAGGCAGTTTACAAGTCTGAGATTACAAGAGAACAGACTTAAGGTCTGTCCTAAGCAAAGTACATGATATAAGTACACAAGTAAGTGACTCATAGGGAGTCAGCGTGAGTCATGGTGTCACGCCCACTGTCTGGGCATACCTCCAATGGTGATGGAGGGGGCATAGGTGAGGCTGGCGAGGCTGGGGACTGAGGGCACAATAGTGGCAAGAGGTCTGCGTACCTCTCCCTAGCTGGAGTGCTCCTAGTGCGCTTGAACTTAAGTCCCTTCCCCTTGATCATAGATAAGGGGGATCTGAGCAAAGTTAGGCAATAGGCCTGAGGAGCAAGGATTCACAAGAAAAGGCACAAGTAGCGGTTTACAAGCCTGAGATTACAAGAGAACAGACTTAAGGTCTGCTCTAAGTCAAATGCATAATATAAGTACAGGTGAGTGTGAGTCAGTATGAGTCACAGTGTCCCTAGGACACTACTAAGCAGTCCAAGTCATCAGGAGTCATAGTACAGTAGGTGAGTCATAAGAGCGTGAGTCAGTAGGATGCTGAGGCAGCACATGTGCAGAGGCATGCAAATGTAGCACTAGTGGCTGTGTGCCAGTCCAGGTGGTCTGTCAGACCCAGTGGTAAGTATGTGGTACAGTAGCGAGACACAAGAGCAGAGTCACAGGCTGTAGGGGCCTGGCAGTCCATAGAGTCGAGTAATAGTAGCGACACACCTCCTTGTAGGCAACATGGAAGAACGATGCTACTGTCAGTCAAAGTGCAAAGTGGTAGGCATAGAGTAGGAGTAAAAATAAAGCGTACAAGTCCACTGAGCGTGACATCATCCCCCTCCTAAGGTCTGTGACTGCCCTCAGTCACTACCCTGGTTGGTCCAGTCATACACATTCATGGCCTCTGTGTCGTAGCCATCAGAGATGATGGGGTCAGCAGGGGTAGGCATGGGGTCAAGGATGGGGTAGGCAAGGTCAGGGCTGTGTCCTCTTGCCCTGGAGAGGCACGTGATGAGGGAGTAAGGGCCAGGAGGTGGAGGCTGGCTGAAGATGTGGGTGGAGAGGGTCAGTTCCTCTGGGCACTGGGTGTAGCCCTGCCCTGCTTTGGCCAGGGCCTTGCAGAGGCATGAGTCGGGGCAGTAGTTGAGGACCTGGTCCTCATAAGTATCGAGGGGTGCATGGGCGCTGGTCATGTAAGGGTAGAGGACATTGTAGGCATCTGCAGCTGAGAGGCATGCAACTGCCTGATGCCGCTGGTCCTTGTAGTATCCCAGGCACCTTGAGTGGTACTCCATGAGCCTCTTGGACTCGGCCACGTGCCTCTTCTCCATCTCTATGTCCACTGCATGTGAATTGATGGCCATCTCCACAACACATAGGCGCTTCACCTCTCCTATCATATATGGGTCCCCCAAGGCCTTGAGGGTGTCGTCCACATGGTGGTAAAAGGTGCCAGTGTTGCTGCCTTCATCGGTGAAGATGGAGACCTGGCAAGGGGTGAGCTGAGGAAGGGGGTGCCAGGAGTTCTCAGGTGTGGGGTGCATGCAGAGTGGGAAGGTGAAAGTGACTTTGTTTTTTCCCATGGTGGCCATAAGGATGGGGTCTTTTGCGCTGAACATGAATGCGATGTATTTTGGGATGACGAGGTGGCCTGAGCCATCCTGGATGCACTCTGACCAGTACCAAGGGGAGGAAGGGGTGTTGACGTGGAAGGGGTGTTCTGGGTGGTCAGCCTCAGTAGTTCCTCCAGTCACCGCCTCTAGGTCAATTGCTGCGAGGGGGCACCAGCAGTCCTCCTCCATCTTCTTTCACCATTCTGGGGTACCTGGGCCTTCACCCTGCTTGATGCTGCTGTGTAGGGATGTGGTGGCATCAATGATGGTGATGTGAGTGTCCTCGTTGTCGATGGTGTCAATGACTTTGGCGATCATGGCATTGAGGCGGGCTACGATCTCTTCTCCAGTCTGTGCGCTGCGCATGTTGATGGCAAATGAAGGGCCTTCAGGTGACGAGTCCCCCCAGGGGAGTTTGCGGTTTTCCTGGTCAAGGAGGATAAGACCAGGTGTGGGGGTGAAGACAGGGGTGTGGCCATCCAAGGTGGAGGTGGTGTTGGGGTCAGTGGCGAGGATCTGCAGGTTGTCGACTGGAGGGAGCTCGATGTCAGACATAGGAGAGGCAGCAGATGCTTCTAGTGCAGGTGGTCCTTGGTCAGCGGCGGTGAAGAAGTCTGCATAATCCCCTCAGTAAATTGGGGAGCCAGGTGTGGAGGAAGTAGTAGATGAAGTGGACATGAAGCTAGGAGGATGACAACGAGGGTGGCAAGCCACAGTATGTCTAGTGTAGGGATGAAAGCATTGAGGGGATGAGGAGTAGTGAAAGACAGAAGGGTGTGTAGAAGCCACTGTAGTGAGGAAGCTGAGGGGGTAGGTTGCAGAAAAAGAGTTGGGGTGTTTCTTTGCGGTTTTATAAGCTGTCTTATTACGTGCCATTTCTGTCTTAGCTCTGTTTACAGATGGGGCCAGTGCTTTAGAGCAGGAAGGTGTGCAAGACTGGTATAGGGTTTCAGGGTAGCTGGGGAGATGAAGCAACACTGACAATGTTGAGTGAAGTGGTGTTGGTGGACTGGGATTGACTGGCACAGGCGGGAACATTGGGAGACTCATTGTTGAGCTGGCCGTACTGTATCTGGGCAGGGTTGGTGCTGGTGGTGCTTGGGGGCCACCACTCAGAGAATTTGGGGACTGCAGCTGAGAAAGGCGAGCGTCCTGGGTTATCACCCCCCTCCTAGGTCTCACAGTGCCTCAATGTGCCTTGGTTCTTTGATGGAATTCCCTGACTAAGTCTGGTGCAAAGACACCTGTAGCTGGTTCCCAGGTGTTGTCAGTGTGTGGGTAGTTCCTCCACCTGATCAGGTACTGGTGTTCGTGCTTCTTGCCCCAATAGCGCTCTCCCATGATGCACTTAACCTCCCATTCTGGTGCTCCTTCAATGATTTCTGGTGGGGGGCGTGTATAATTGGGTCCATGCGCGCTCGTTTCTTGGTAAGGTGTCAAAAGATCGGTGTGAAACACATTATGAATTGTCCATGATGGTGGCAACTCAAGTTGGTAAGCTACTGGGGAGATGACTGATGTGATTCTGAATGGGCCAAAGCGTTTGGGCGCTAGCTTAGTACTGGGATAGTAGGTTTTGATGTGGCATCCTTCTAGCCAGACCTTTTGATCTTTCTGAAACCAAGGTGTTACTGTCTTTGGTGGTGCATTCAGGAGTGCTTGTGCGCGCTTTCTCACGTTGGTGATGTGCATGAGGCAATTTTGCACTGCTGGCAGGTTTGTGGGGTCATTATCTATCGTGCATTGAGGTTGGTAGCCAAAGAGGAGTTCATGTGTGGTGAGTTTGGTGTGATTGTGTGGCCAGGAGTTGAACACAAACTCCACCATTGGGAGATAGTAAGCCCACTGGTCCTGTTGGTCTGGAACCCAGAGGCACAGGTACTGCTCTACTTGTTGATTGGCACATTCACTCTGACCATCTGTCCTGGGGTGAAATGCAGTGCTGATGTTCTGCTTAGTGTGCATGCTCTTTGTCAATGTGCGCGCAAAATGTGATGTAAATCTGGGGTTGTGATCTGAAATGATGCGCCTTGG
Source organism: Lactarius sp. MG50 (assembly GCA_003314065.1). Lineage (NCBI taxonomy): Eukaryota > Fungi > Basidiomycota > Agaricomycetes > Russulales > Russulaceae > Lactarius > Lactarius sp. MG50. The sequence goes on along the minus strand of QLOZ01002917.1, from coordinate 9,106 downwards.
CAGCCCAAACCAGGGTATGATGTGGCGGAAGTACATGGTGGCCACTCCTTCTCCTGTGATGGTGGTAGAGCAGGGGAGAAAGCGGGCTGCTTTGGAGCAGCCTTGGTCGACAATGGTAAGGATAGCATTGTGACCTGCGGAGAGGGGGAGGTCTGTGATCAGATCCATGGAGACACTCTGGAAAGGCCCTTCTTCTGCAGGAATGTCAATAGGAAACAGTGCTGCCCTGGGTTGGGTGGTGCATGCTTTGGTTTCTTGGCATTTGGCGCATCCCTGTACGTACTCTTTGGTGAATTGCTCAAGTTCTTTCCCCCTTTCATAGTGTCTGTGCAGTAGCACGAGTGTATTCTTCACCCCTGGGTGCCCAGCGAGTGGATGGTCATGATAACATTGGAGGATTTGTCTGCGTGCTTCCAGGTCTGGTGGGAATGAGGTGAACTGAAGTGCCGCGACGCGTTCTGGAGGGAATAGGGTGATATTTTCATTGTCATGTTTGCCTTTGTCTCCTGGGGGGCATGAAAGGAAGTCTGCTGGTATGTGCTGTTTACCTGGGATATGTACAAGTTTGAAATCATATTCTTGGAGCTCTGGCAACCATCTGGCTTGGTGGCAATTGAGGTTCTGTGGGCATAGGAAGTACTGTAGATTGCGATGGTCTGTGCGGATGATAACCTTGTGTTCACTGCTTGTGAGATATGCTTTCCAGGTGCATAGGGCGTCCAATATTGTGAAGGCTTCTCTATCTGCAACATCCCAGTTGCGTTGTGTGGCATCAAAGGTCTTAGAGTGGAATGCAATGGGGTGGAGGTGGTTCTGTTCATCCAGTTGTTGCAGGACTGCACCAAGTGCATGCTGGGATGTGTCCGTGTCCACATAAAACTGTTTGCTGAAATCTGGTTGCCGTAGTACTGGTGCGGAGGCCACACTCTCCTTGAGGGTGTCAAAGGTGGCCTGTCGCTCCTCTGTCCATTCCCAGGGAGTGTCTTTGTGTGTGAGTCCATTCATGGGGTGCGCCTTTTCACTGAACTTGGGGATCCACCAGCAATAGAAGAGGCAGAAGCCAATGAATGCATGCACATCATGTACACACTTGGGGACTGGCCATTCCAGGATTGCTTTGACCTTGATGGGGTCCATGTGGAGGTGGTCTCTTTCAAGTATGACGCCGAGGTATTCCACTGTTGTGACTTTGAAGAGGCACTTGGCTGGTTGCAGGTAGAGGTCATGCTCAAGGAGAACTTGTAAGACTTGAGTGGTGATGCATTGGTGGAGTGTGTAGTCCAATGGTGTGTGCACCAGGATGTCGTCCATGTATACTGTGACATACCCTCCGTCGATAAGGTCCTTGAAGATCTGGTTCATCATGGTTTGGAATGTTGCCAGTGAGTTGGTGAGGCCGAAGAACATGACCATTGGTTCAAATAGTCCGAGGTTTGTCTTAAATGCAGCCTTCCATTGATCCCCTTCACATATGTGGGTGTTGTTATAGCCCCATCTAATGTCCATCTTGGTGAAAAGCACATGTCCCCTCACCCTGTTGATGAGTTCCAGGATGAGAGGGAGTGGGTAGCAGTTGCGAACAGTGATGGCATTGAGCTTCCGGTAGTCAATAACCAGGCACAGTTCCCCATTCTTTTTCTTGACAAAGAAGACCAGAAACACGTATTCTGACTTTGATGGTTTGATGAGGCCTTGTGATTCATTCTCCTTGGTTCATTGGCGTAGGAATACTTGTTCTTTGGGGTTGAGTGGGTAGATTTTACAGTCGAAGTTTGTGGGTGCATCTGGTTTAAGGTTGATGGCATGGTCCCACGGGTGTGAACCTGGGAAGTGTTTGGCTGCTTGTTTGCTGAATACCTTGTGGAAGTGGTGGTAGTGTGTGGGTACTATCTGGTCCCATGTTCGTGTTTCCATAGACTGGGCTTCTTTGGCAATGCACTGGGAGACTGTGGTCTTGCATAGGCATACAATAAGCTCATCTCCTGGCTCTAGGAGTGGCGGGCATGGTGGAATTTCTGCCTGGAACCCAGCGATGCATACAGGAAGTGTGGGTTCTATGAGGGATGCTTCTGGTGTGTGTATGATGACTTCTGCATCCAGTGTGCCTTTGGCCCAGTTTATGTGTGGGTTAGTGGCAGCGAGCCAGGGATATCCAAGGATTAGATCATCCCCTCCCAGTTCTGCAACATAGAAGTGGTGGACGTGGCTGTCTTTCCCAGTGAAGACCTCAAGTTCTGTGAACCTGGTGAGTTCCCCAATGCTGTTCTTGCTTCCATCTGCATTGCGTAGCTTCCTTGGGCGTCTGAGGGGTAATGTGGCAAGTCTATGTTGTTTAATGAATGCTGGGCTAATGAAGTTTTCTGTTGCTCCACTGTCTAGGAAGGCAGGGAGCGTGGCCTTGACTGTCGATGTGTGTAACTGAGCTGGGATACACATAGATTTGATTCTTGGTAGGTACACATCACGACAAAACATGGCCCAAATACTGGCTGATGTATTCAGGCATTTGGAAAACCCTGATTCTCCCACATCTGCCCCATCTTGTTGTAGTCATCGTCATTGAGAGCAGCCATTGCTTTAAGAATAGAGTCTGGAGTGGCGAGGCCTGCAGGTGTAGGAATGGCAATGACTTCTTCCTCCTCTGCATACTCCAGTGGTTCCTGCACTTCTTGGGCCTGAGTGACGCATGCACATTGTTGCTTGCGCCTTGGGCATGTGTTTGTGAGGTGGCCTTGCTTCTTGCACTTGTAGCAGCAGCCCTCTCTGCAGAGGCGGGCCTTTTCTTCGTCACTGATAGTGGCCCTGATGCGGTCAACCTCCATGGGGACTGGTCCCATTTGACTGGGGCGGAGAGGTGCCTGCTGGTGAGGTGCATACTGCTGTTGGTGGGGTGCGTACTGTTGCTGGGGGTGGAAGCCATGCTGCTGGAAGATAAAGGGGTGGCATGCCTGCACCACTGGAGGGTGTTGCTGCTTCTGTTGCTCCAGGATGCCTTGCACAATCTGGTGATGGAGGTAATTGGTGCATGCAGCATTCTTCCACTCCTCCCAGGTCCCAGGAGTTGGTCTTTCATTGAGGCAGGCCCTAAGTAGGCCTGGGGTGAGGCCCTTCCAGAAGTACCATGCAAGGGCGGGGTTATCAAGGGCGATGCCTCCCCTCTCTGCAAGCTCTTCAAACTGGACGATATAATCATCGACTCCCTTGGTGGGATCCATTTTGAGGGTCAGGAGTTCATGTTGTGCTCTCTGGGGGGCAGTGACATCACTGAAATCGAGGAGGAACCTTTCTTTGAATGATTCCCAAGGGTCGTTGTCTAAGATTTGCCCCCTGGAGATTTGCTGAAGCCACTTGAGGTGTTGGTGTGCCCAGCCATTGACCTTTGGTCCTCTGATGAGGGTGAGGGCATGTGATACCCGGTTGTCCCCTTGGGCAATGGCTCCAGCAAAGCGGTTGAGGAAGTGGTAGTTCTCCAAATCCAGCATGAACTGCTGTGCATTGCCTCATTCCCCAGTGAATATCGGTGGGGGTTGCCCTACAAGCTTTGCATCTGCATTCTGAGGAGCTGGGGTGGCCAGATTGAATCCTGGGAAGCCAGGGAGTCCTGGTGGCCCTCCTCCTCCAGGCGGTCCTCCTCCTCCAGGCAGCCCTCCTGGTATGCCTCTGCTGGGTGGTCCTCCTCCTCTGTGTTACGATCACGCTGCCTCTGTACATTGACCATGCCCTTGCATGACCTCTGCGGCCTGCATTTGGCTACCAGACAAGACAAGGATGGAATGTGGACCTCCCTGGGAGGCCCTACAATGCTATGTGACTAAATTACAATATGACAAAGGAACTGACACTGGATTGGACTAATTAGGAAGGAGCTCCTAGCCTCATGCTATGAGCACATGGTTGTGGCAGATGCATGGCACTGCAGGTGCATGCATGTCTCACATCACAACGGCACATCACAGCACACTGAAGGCGTGTTCCCTAGGTTCTAGGGCATGGTGCAGACATGTTCTGGCGTGTGTGCAAGCCGCATGTCATTACGATAATGGTTTCTTAGATGATTGGATGCTTGGACTGACCCTTGACATCATACCTTGCATGCGCCCATCAGATTGAACTAGAATGCTGCCACGCCCTTATGGCATGTGCTCTGGACTCATATGACGATATGGGCCCTATGCCCTGACACTTACACGTCCCTCTTGATAGGGGCCTGACTGGTTTACTATAAGTAGTACACATTCTGGACATGTAAGACTTAGACTCGACCTCTTCTGATCAGCCTACGAATACCAGACTCCTTGGACTCACTGCAGAGTGACCCTTGGTTAGAACGAACCAGAACAGACCCCAAAGGACCACCAGTACACTCCGCTTCTTGCTCTACCCCCTTGTTTCTCCTCCCTTGTATTCAGGGAACCTTTGGCCCCTCACACCTTTGCACTTGAGTCACCAAGTGCTCCTGCGCAACTTGTGTACCAAGTGACACTTGTGCAAGACAGAAGGCCTACGTATTGAGCCTCAGCAATCAATAGGAGAACCACAGTTATAACATCCACAGTACCCGTGGTACTACCCCACAAGGCAGGACTAGGGCCGAACCAAGTCACAGATAGCACGTCGCTAAGAACGCCCAAGGCTGAGTGTAACACTCCAGGTGGTCCTCCTCCTCCAGGTGGTAGGGGTTCTGCTGGTGCTGAAGGGTTGATTCTGGTGATATTGGCATATGATGTGGCACTGGCAAAGCGTGCTGGTGCCATAGTAATGGTGTGCGTAGACATAACTGTCGTCTGTGGGTCTTCTTCAATCGGACTGGGGTCTCTAACTTGTTGGGCTTCTGCGCTTTCAACTGCTTCTTTGACCGCTGATGTGAATGCGCTGGTATCGTCGTCTGCAGGGTCTTCAAGGAGGGGTCCTGCTAGTGCGGGGAATTGGATTTCTGCTTTGGTGTAACAATAGTACTTGTCCTTCTCTGTGGAATAGGCAAGTTCGTACCATGTTCCTCCTATGTGGTGGACTGGAAAGACTCCTGCTTTGCCTCCTCTGATGTTGGGGACTCCTATGAAGTAGTGGCCATCCCAGGGTATCAATCCTTCAATGTGTGTAAGGGTGCTTCCCTTCTTACACCAATAGATTCTGCTGTCTTCAGCTTTGTCGTTGGTTTCACACTTCTTGATGAAGAATGACTTAAACTGTGCAGATGTAGAGGGCTCCACAATGGTCAACGTGCTGGGTAGACTGGGGAACTCTGTTGTGCTTGCTAGGCTCAGTAGCTCAAGGGGTCCAACGTGGACTGATAAGTCTGTTCTAATGTCATGCCCACTGTCTGGGCATACCTCCAACGGTGATGGAGGGGGCGTAGGCAAGGCTGGGGACTGAGGGCACGATAGTGGCAAGAGGTCTGTGTACCTCTCCCTAGCTGGAGTGCTCCTAGTGCACTTGAACTTAAGTCCCTTCCCCTTGATCATAGACAAGGGGGATCTGAGCGAAGTCAGGCAATAGGCCTGAGGAGCGAGGATTCACAAGAAAAGGCACAAGTAGCAGTTTACAAGCCTGAGATTACAAGAGAACAGACTTAAGGTCTGCTCTAAGTTAAATGCGTGATATAAGTACAGGTGAGTGCGAGTCAGTATGAGTCACAGTGTCCCTAGGACACTGCTAAGCAGTCTGAGTCATCAGGAGTCATAGTACAGTAGGTGAGTCATAAGAGTGTGAGTCAGTAGGATGCTGAGGCAGCACATGCGCAGAGGCGTGCAAATGTAGCACTAGTGGCTGCGCGCTGGTCCAGGTGGTCTGTCAGACCCAGTGGTAAGTATGTGGTACAGTAGTGAGACACGAGAGCAGAGTCACAGGCCATAGGGGCCCGGCAGTCCATAGAGTCGAGTAATAGTAGCGACGCGCCTCCTTGTAGGCAACATGGAAGAACAATGCTACTGTCAGTCAAAGCACAAAGTGGTAGGCATAGAGTAGAAGTAAAAATAAAGCATACAAGTCCACTGAGTGTGACACATGGCATCCCTAGGACACTACTACTAGTACAGAGTCATCTTGAGTTATGGTAGGTAAGAGTTGCAGTGAGTCAGTAGGTGCCAAGGCAGCACATGTGCAGAGACATGCAAATGTAGCATATGTGGCTGCGTGCTGGTCCAGGTGGTCTGTCAGACCTGATGGCAAGTAGGTAGTACAGAGTTGAGACACAAGAGCAGAATCATGGGCTGTAGGGGCCCAGCAGTCCACAGAGTTAGGGTGCAAAGTGGTAGGCATAATGTGAAAGTAAAAATGAAGTGTACAAGTCCCTGGAGTGTAACATCATCCCCCTCCTAAGGTCAGTGACTGCCCTCAGTCACTACCATTCTCCATCCAGTCATAAGCGTCCATGGCAGTGGCATCATAGCCATCAGAGATGGCTGGGTCAGCAGGGGTAGGTGCAAGGTCCTTGAAGGTGAGGTAACCAAGCTTCAGGCTGTGTCCCCTCTCCCTGGCGAGGTGTGCAATGAGTGAGTAGGGGCCAGGAGGTGGAGGTTGACCAAAGATGTGAGTGGAGAGGGTCATCTCCTCAGGGCATTGAGTGTACCCCTGGCCAGCCTTGGCAAGGGCTGCATGCAGGTGGGAGTCAGGGCAGTAGTTGAGGACTTGATTCTCTGGGGTGTCAAGGGGGGCATGCATGCTGGTCAGGTAGGGATAAAGGATGTTGTACGTGTCTGCAGCAGAGAGGCATACAATGCTCTGGTGCCTCTGGTCCTTGTAATAGTTCAGCCTCCTGGAGTGGTAGTCAATGAGGCATCTAGCCTCTGCCAAGCACCTCTTCTCCATCTTGATGTCCACAGCATGCAAGCCTATGGCCATTTCTGCAATGCAGAGGTGTTCCACTTCCCCTATGAGGTACAAATCCCCCAGGGCTTTGAGGGCATTGTCAACATGGTTGTAAAAGGCACCAGTGTCACCACCTTCATCAGCAAAGATGGATACCTGGTGGGGAGTGAGCTGAGGGAGTGGATGCCAGGAGTGTTCTGGCACAGGACACACATAGAGTGGGAAGGTGAAAGTGACTCTGCCCTTCCCCATGGTGGCCATGAGGATGGGATCCTTGGCTGTGAACATGAATGCCATGTATTTGGGGATGACAAGGGAGCCTGAGCCATCCTAGATATGCTCTGACTAGTACCAGGGGGAAGTAGGAGAGTTGATGCAGAAGGGATGCCCTGGGTGATCAGCCTCTGTTGCCCCCTCATTCACTGCATCCAGGTTTATGGCAGCCAGGGGGCACCAGCAGTCCTCCTCCATCTTCTTCCTCCATTCTGGGGTGTCAGGGCCTTTGCCCTGTTCTATGCTGCTGCATAGGGATGTGGTGGCATCGATGACAGTGATGCAGGTGTCTTTGTCATCAATGGTATCAATGACCTCTGCAATTGTGGCATTGAGTTGTGCCACAATCTCTTCCCCAGTCTGCACACCATGCATGTCAATGGCAAAGGAGGGTCCTTCAGGTGATGAGTCCCCCCAGGGGAGCTCATGGTTCTCCTGGTCAAGAAGTATCAGGCCAGGTGTGGGGGTGAAGACTGGGGTGTGGCCATCTGAAGTGGAGGTGGTGTTGGGGTCAGCAGCAAGGACCTGCAGTGTTTCAACAGGAGGAAGTTTAACATCAGACATGGGGGACACAGGGGTAGGTGGTTCAAGGGCTGGTGGGCCTTGGTCTGCAGCGGTGAAGAAGTCTGAGTAGTCCCCTTTATAAATCAGGGAGCCAGGTGCAGAGGAAGTAGTAGATGAGGTAGACATGAAGGAAGGCAGATGACAACAAGGGTGATGAGCTGCAGTGTTTCTAGTGTAAGGGTGGAAGTGTTGGGGAGAGGAAGAGTAGTGAAAAACAGAGGGGTGAGTAGAAGCCACTTTAGCAAGAAAGTCGAGGGGGTAGGTTGCTGAGAAAGAGTTGGGGTGTTTCTTTGCAGTTTTATAGGCTGTCTTGTTTTGTGCCATTTCAGTCTTAGTCTGGTTTACAGATGGGGCCAGTGCTTTAGAGCAGGAAGGTGTGCAGGACAGACTCTTAGGGTAGTCAGGGAGCTGTGTGTGACAAAGTGGCATTGGTGGACTGGGACTGGCTGGCACAGGTGAGAATGTCAGTAGACTGGACACTGATGTGTGTGAGTGTGCCAAGGTTTGTGGTTGGGTAGGTGGTCATCAAGAAGGGCCACCACTCAGAGAATTTAGGTGGGCGTCTCCCTCCCTCTCAGTTATCACCCCCCTCCTAGGTCATGCATTGCCCCAATGTGCCTTGGTTCTTTGATGGAATTCCCTGACCAGGTCTGGTGCAAAGACCATGGTTGCTGGTTCCCAGGTGTTGTCAGCATGTGGGTAGTTTTTCCACTTGATTAGGTACTGGTGTTCATGTTTCCTGCCCCAGTAGTGCTCTCCCATGATGTGCTCAACTTCCCATTCTGGTGCTCCTTCAATGATTTCTGGTGGGGGGGCATGTGTAATTGGGTCTATGAGTGCTCATTTCTTGGTAAGGCATCAAAAGGTCAACATGAAATACATTATGAATTATCCATGATGGTGGCAACTTGAGTTGGTAAGTGACTGGGGAGATGACTGATGTGTTTCAAATGGCCCAAAATGTTTAGGTGCTAGCTTAGTACTGGGGTAGTAGGTTTTGATGTGGTGTCCTTCTAGCCAGACCTTTTGATTCTTCTGAAACTGAGGTGTTATTGTCTTTGGTGGCACATTCAGGAGTGCTTGCACATGCTTCCTCATGTTGGTGATGTGCATAAGGCAATCCTGCACTGCTGGTGGGTTCGCAGGGTCATCGTCTATAGTGCATTGAGGTTGGTAGCCAAAGAGGAGTTCGTGTGCAGTGAGTTTGGTGTGGTCATGTGGCCAGGAGTTGAACACAAACTCTGCCATGGGGAGATAGTAAGCCCACTGGTCCTGTTGGTCTGGAACCCAGAGGTGCAGGTACTGCTCTACTTGTTAATTGGCATGTTCACTCTAACTGTTACACCTAAGCACTGGGCATATCATATTGGTCTATCGTTGAGTCAAGTCTTGACTCAAACACTGTGCATCTGCAAACTGTACATCTGCTGTGGAGGTCTACAGTAGACTACAGGAGCACTGT
>QLOZ01002916.1:0-11727 GCA_003314065.1 Lactarius sp. MG50 | reverse complement strand
GTTCGAACCGGATCTGCCTTTGGAATGGCCTACTGTTTAAGCAAAAGCCATAGGGTTCCCGCAAGGGCAAGGGCAAGGACATTGTCGCAAAGCTTGGTGATACCCTTGACACGCGCTATCAAGGTTGTCAGTCCAGTGACGATATGCGGCTGACTGCTGTGACAAATTTCATATCGAACGTCCTCTCGGTCATTCCAGACATGAGGAACACGTCTCATGAAGATCTTAACGCTACCAGGAGGACTCTTGAGGAACTTTGTGATGGTCTGGAACGAAGAACGTTTTCACACTCTGCCCAACAGAGCTTCGCAGAAGCTTTGGGCGAGACATTAAAGAAGCGTGACGCGTCGGCGACGTCGACAGGTACGCACGGCTCTTCATTTGTTGAGCATGGCTCACATGGTGACTTCCCCCAGCCGAACAACCGTCCGGAATGTTGTCGATGGTGCCATATTATTCGGTCATCATCTCGTCCACAACACCTCTAGTTAACATTCTGGATACTCGTCTCAAAGAGATTCTACGCCAAGGCGGACTTACTATCACATAGTATGAATAGAAACTGTAATTGACTTTGTATTGTGCAAAGATTGTATATTTGAGGACGATTACCTTTTGTATTTTCCCGGTGGCCACGGATCCCGAAAAGAATAACAAATCTGACCAACTCTGCCGATGTCAGAAACATTCTACACAGCTTGCGCAGATATTCTCGCCTTATGCCAGCCACAAAGTGATAATTTGGAGGCACTCCTAGACCCTCAAACTGGGTTTGCCCCACGTATTCGTCAGTTGTGACAACAGTGCGTCTCTGCTTCGCTGTCGGACTCGAAGTCCTCCCTTAATCCTTTTTCATGCTATCAGACCTTCAAGAGGAGGGGAACGCAACACCAGAAGAGATTGACGCACTGAGGATGGAATGCTGTACATGGGCTCTTCTCCAAGCAGTCGTGCCATGTGTTTCAAGTTGACTCTCCTCCCAAATCCACTCATCCAACTACTGTAACCGACTTGTTTTTGTTCCAGCGCCCGAAAAACCGAGCCCCCACTCCAACTTTCAGCTCGCTCTCTCCTAGTCGCAAATCCTTATGCGCCAACATCCGCACTCGCACAGGCGACCATGGCGGCGTCTCGCACGCTTTCAGAGCTCGTAGTCGTACGCGAGTGGCTGCACGACACCGCACCCCCGCCGCCACACCCGGACGCGTCGACGGGCTATTGGCGCTTCACGAAGCATCGCGTAACTCAGGGCCTCTGGGCGGGCAACATCGGGCGCGCGACTGAAAACGTGGTGCGCGAAATGGATCCCGATGCGGTCACGAGGGAGGCAGAATTTGGACGCAGTTTGGCAGCGGACGACGCGGTGCGCAATTACATCTAGCTTTTATGTTTTACCCAGCGATGGCTGATTCGAGTAAATATATCGCATTTAGAGCTATGACAAGGCACTGTCTCACACGCTGTTTGCTTATGTGCCTGCTGGGAATATCGATGATGCGGTGAAGCTTTGTCGGGATGCGCACCAGCCCTGGCGCGCAGCGAGTATCCGCGGGTCTCTTCTCTTCTCATGGACTGCAATCTGTGAGCGTCTCATCGTCGTCATGTTGCCGTATTGGGAGCTGACTGTTTGCACCCAGCCACAACACGACAGGATGACGCTGTAGAGGAAGACGAGGAGGAAGATTCTCGCTTGTCATCTGCGGAACGCGCGCTATATGCTGCCCTCGCTCCTTCCGTTCAGACCTCAGGGGTGTTGAAATCCGCGTGCCGGACGTGGGAGGATGCGCTTTGGGCGACGATCTCCGTTTTATGCGAGGAGCGGCAGGGTGAGGCTCGCGCGGCTCGGCGGCGAGTTCTGGGAGGCGTCTGGAAGACAGGAGGAGGGCGATGCGGGCGAGGAAGAGGAGGATGCTTTGCGGATGTTGAGCAGGAGTTGCAAGCGCTCGCTACGGTCCAGGTACAGGAAGGCTTGGGCGCTGACCACCCCTTTCACATATCGCAAAATTACACATCATCTTGGACCGCACAGATGCGTTGCTAGACGATTTTGCCCCTAGGCTGCGGGATGGGGCGTATGACCCCGAATCATCCGAGTGAGCGCCTCGTTTCCTCCGCTACGACCTCCTGATTGACGCACACACACTCCCGTTGCTGATGATTCCGCTGCCAGATACAGTGACACGATTCTTCGCGCATCTGTGTCTCTACCTACAGATGATCAATATCAACGTTTCTCCATTGGCCATACAGATCATCCTCGAAGCATATCTCCAAGTCTCTCGAGGTACGTCCCCACATCTTCCCGCCCCTCCGGCCTGTTTCTCCGATAGAGCTGTGATGGCAGGGCGCGGGTCAGCGTTCCCTCATCGCCATGTACGCCGGCGCACTGGGCGACGATGCCGTTGAGCGCTATGCGCTCCTCCCAACCCCCTCGCGCACTCCGCGGGCCCCACGGAGTAGGACACGGCACTGCGGCGCGCGAGCATCGTGAATTCCCCTTCTCTCTCTCTCTCTCTTCTATTTTCGAATTCGCGCCCGTGCCATAGGTGCTCGCTTCACCACACATTTTCGGACATCATGAGCGTATAATCAGTGGGGTACAACCACATTCTGAGGAAGTAGTTCAGCAGAACGCATGTGTAACTGCATATATTGACTTACTAGGCACCCTTCTTTTCCGCCACCACGTTGGCTGTGAGATGTAGTTGCCCAATTGTCAACGTCCACCCGTTGAGTATAGCAGAGGATTTACTCGTAGTCAGGATCCTGTATGGGCTCTATACTCACTGACCCGAGATGTATTGCGCGCCTATCAACCATATCTGGTCACCTGTTATATCGAGTCCTACAGTAGCAATTAGCAATCCCAAGCTCCCCCGGCGCTCTGCAAGCATAATCACACAGCTAAGGATCGATCACGTCCCCGTAAACAGTTATCTCACCCGCTTTCATAAGGTCGCGAATGCGCAATGCCCAGCGTGCGGCGACCCTAACGAAACAGTTGAACACTACCTACTGAAATGCCCTGGTTACGCACACGAAAGATGGGCCCTCAAAAAGAAAATTGGTGGAGAACTAACACTCGCTACGCTCCTGACAAGGCGATAGTCCCACTAGCCAACTATATAGATGCCACCCACCGATTTACTAACAAGGTGAGTCAAACAAACACATAGTAAACATGCTACGCGAAAAGATACCCGACAGACCCCACCTACCGTGAAGTCAAAACACGTTAAAATACTGACCCTCACCCTCCCTGTAACGTAGACCGCGGACGCGCAAGATCGGTGCCCCGCAACACCAAGCCTATTGGAACGGACGACACGAGGAAGAAACCAATGGATGCACAGAGCAGGCCAACACACGCCCCACACCAAGGCCCGCCAGACACACCCGCATCCCGACAACTTCCCCCACGCGAATTGCTCTGCGCACGACTCCACCAAAGCCCTACGATACGCCATGATTGCCCTTATAAGGACATGGGACTTGGAGAAGGTTTTCAGGCAGCAGAAACCATTGCAAAGGAGTAGTTTACATTAGACCCACGCATTTGTATAGTCTACATTGGGTTCTGCCCCAAGGCGCACACTAATCAATTTGAAAAATAAATAAACGAGCAGGGAACTGAGACGAAGTTGAGAGAGCAGACGAAGCGTGAAAGGTTCGCCAAGGCCTGGAGATTGCAGTCGTCAGTGATCGGCGGAGATGAGATGGAAGAAAGAACAAACTTGAATGGCGATCCAACGAGCAAGACATGCTCATGCACCAACAACAGCGAGAACGTAACCAGGAGCCAAGAAACGAGAGTAAGAACAGGTGGGGGGAGGGGAATGACGAGAACCAGAAAATGGGGGCATGGTGGAAGTGGAGAGGCCAAAGACAACGACAATGATGTGGAACTGCTCATCAACGCACAGGCTTTGACGTTTGTCAGCTACATTTGAAAGCATGAGGCAGAAACAGACAAACCTGTACACACCACTAAACTTCTGGCCAAGATTCGGGGTAAAAGATGGCATGCGGGAATTTCTTCTTGATTTGTGCCAGGAGCCACCAAGCCGGAGTGCAGTAGGTGACGTGGTTGTTGGTTGAACCACCCTTGTTGTGGCCAGAGTGGAGTTGGCCGACCATGTACGCCTTGCCATCCCGCATGTGCCAAACGAGTGAGCCCGAGTCGCCTTTGGCAGAGAATGTTTCATTGTTGCCAGAGTTATAGATGGCAAGCTCAACCGATTCGACGCCAACTGAGTTCTGAGTGAAGGACTCTAGGCCAGCGTAGCGACCAACAGTGAGATCGGTGGCATTCCCATCCTTGCCAACCATAAGGCAACGTTGGCCTTCACTGTCGAACTCGGCAGGGACAGCGAGGTCCTCCCTCGTAGCGCAACCATAGATCCTGAGCTTCCCGTCATTAGGATACTTGAATGTCGTCTTACCCCCCGCAACCGGATAAAACATCTCTGTTAGCTGTAGAGGAGAATACTTGGCACCTGAAAAGGGTTGATTTCGTCAAATGAGGTAAAGCGACAAAGAAAAATCGAAACACACCAAGGTCGACAACATTTCCAATAAAGCCAGCCCTGACCTTTGCCTCATCAGCTATGAACACACCCCAGTCCTCAGTGTATTGAGTGTGGCCAACATCAACAGTGATTTTTCGAGTATATGCAATGTGGCCGATGTTGCGCTGCAACTTGACATTCGACCAATGCTTGGTCACTTCGTTACGGAGGCCCTCAAGAAGGGCAATGGCTTCGTTCTCTTCGTCCAGTTTGTTTTGAAGCCGCCTCAATGTTATCCCACTTGCCCCCCCACTCGCCTGCAGTCTGAGAATATCTTGGGAATGGAGCTGAGCAAGAAAGGCGTGATCATCAATGGCCTTTGTGATGTCATCGAGGCCACGCTGGTACCGGCGCACACCACAGACGCGCACATGGTCCTTGGGTGCACCGCCCCTGTGCGAGTAATCAACAGTCGTGTTCTTGCGCAGGACATGGCAGTTGCTGAGCCCATAGACTTTGTTGCTAGCATTGCCATCATCGTCTTTGTTCTCCAGGAACCATAGGGTAAGTGTGCCCTGGGCATCGTCCTCCTCCATGCCTTCGGTGGTAAGGGGAACAGCAAGAAGAGCAGTGAGGAACCGGCGTGCATAGTGGGTGGGATCAGTGCTGTCGGCAGGTAGTAGGAGCGGGGGGCCTGCCAGCGTCTGTGGGACCGCCTCTCTCCATTCCACCACAACATCCTCAACGTTGTTCTTCTGCAGGAGAGCAAGGATCTCCTGAGAGACTTCATGAGCAGTGTTGGCAGAGGTAGAACCAGGCAGGACGCCAATCCAGACAACAACTGGTCCGAGACTCCCCTTGTCACCCTCTCCCGGCACAGCATGTGTGAGGAAGCGGGCCGGGTCAATGGAGGTGTACTGGATGTTCCACGCCTTGACAAGGTCACGAATTGCAGGACCAACAACATGCCAGACCCCATTCAGTGGGGTATCGAAGACTCCGTGCAGTGACTTGACAGGGAGATGGAAGAATCTGTCATTGGAATTGGGCTCGGGGAATGGTGTAGTGACAGAGTCAGAGCGGTACACAAGTATGGGGTGGTCGCCGTTTGCAGTAATGCCATTGTAATAGGAGGCTGCCTCATAAGGGGTGGGACCACGCTCCGACATGACAGTCACGCCGCTGGTGAAGGTGAGGGCAGAGGAGTTGGAGGTCAAGGTGTCTGTTTCTTGTGTCACTGGCAAGGAAACTCCAAGTGCCAGTGCTTTCGAGAGGACTTTAATGACTTTGAGAAGTAAATAAAGTGCAATAAGTTGTAAAAGCCGCGAAAAAGTCCTCATGACCATACCTTTTTATGCTATTTCATATATGTAAGCAACTATAAGGTGCGGTATGTTGACGAGTGGACTTACCCTCGGCTCTAATATACCAAGCCGAGGGTTCTCTGTATCATACTGTCGTCCTTTTTATCTATCTGTAAGGTATGCATGCCAAGTGTATGTGCTCAGGCGTATCGTGGGCAGAACTCGGGCATATCTCGGCACAATCAGACATTGATCATTCGATCTCACCCTGAACGGTGCACTAAAACTCCCCCTGGGCTTGAATAGGGGTGTCAACCATACTGTAGACAGCTACGGCCGTATGATGGTTGTACGGTACATATAAAAAATTAAATCTGTATTGATCTAGCTGTCGCTGTACCGTCGTCATCGTCGCCGTCGCTGCGGCGTCGCCACCGCGGTCGCCGCGGTCGTCGTCGTCGTCACCGTTGCAGCCGTCGCTGCCGCTGCCGCTGTTGATGGTGTCGTCGTTTCCGCCCCGCTGCTGCCGCTGTTGTTGGTGTCGCCGCCCCGCCGCCGCGGTCGTCGTCGTCGTCGTCACCGTTGCAGCCATCGCTGCTGCTGCCGCTGTGCTGGTGTCGTCGCCCCTCCACCGCTGCTGTCGTCGTCGTCGCCGCCGCCGTTGCAGCCGTCGCTGCCGCTGCCACTGTTGATGGTGTCGTCGTTTCCGCCCCGCTGCTGCCGCTGTTGCTGGTGTCGCCGCCCCGCAGCCGCGGTCGTCGTCGTCGTCACCGTTGCAGCCATCGCTGCTGCTGCTGCAGTGCTGGTGTCGCCGCCCCGCCGCCGCCGCCGCCGCCGTTGCAGCCGTCGCTGCTGCCGCTGCCGTTGCTCGTCCCAGGAAAAGGCGGCCGCGATTGGGGCGGACGACGTGTGCACGCGGGCGCGTAGATGGCGATGCGTTGCGGCGTGTGAGGACCTCCTGGGGTTGTTCATACCCAGCTAGGCACAACAATACCTGAAAAATAAAGAATAGTTAGTTTTATAGTAAAGTGTTACTTACTTTACATGGGTGTGGTTGGTCACTGACCCGGGCCGGTTTCCCCCTGCCCTCCTTTCTTGACGTTGCCCCCCCCTTGCGTACCCTCTCACAAGGAGGTTTACTCTTTAGCAGTAGTAATATCTCCTAGGGATAGTAGACAGTGCATAGTCAGGTTCCCCGTAGACAGTTCCTAGAAAGTAGTTAGACCGACCCAGCGAGTCACGCGACCGCCCTGTACCCATGGCCAGTTGCTACGCCGTGCGGAATAGAATTCAGATTTAAAATAATAAAAAAAGGTATCACCGATGGGGAAGCTTTTAGACTCAGAATTTACCTATCCGACTACCAGTCTGCACCAGAAATCCCCCCCCCCCTTCAAGCTTCTAAGCCGAAACCCTCAGTTGGGTCCTGGAAGATGATCGCTTCAAACGATCAGACGACAAACGCTCAGAATCACGATGGCGTGTCTCCGGGACCGAACGACGCAACGCCGCATCGTCCTTTTATGTAATACTAATACGTTCGACAGTCTTCTCTTTTCTTCCTTCCTCATGGGTCTGAGTTCTGCTAGCAACTCTGTCAATCAAGACGAGGAGAAAGGACGCGTAGTTAAAGGTTGCATATGAC
This sequence comes from Lactarius sp. MG50, assembly GCA_003314065.1. Taxonomy (NCBI): domain Eukaryota; kingdom Fungi; phylum Basidiomycota; class Agaricomycetes; order Russulales; family Russulaceae; genus Lactarius; species Lactarius sp. MG50. The sequence goes on along the minus strand of QLOZ01002916.1, from coordinate 4,270 downwards.
CACGCCATGTATTCTCGCTCTAATACCATCCACAGATGACCTGCCAGATCGTCGACACAACGGTGACCCTTCATCAAAGATGTGGGCTCTCTGTATCTCACAAGCCGACAAGCATGATACTGCAATGGCAGAACGCTGGAAGGCTGATATGGAAGGAATTCTCCTATATGTGTGTAAAGGAAACGGTTGTCTTTAACGGCCCCACTCACCTTGGAAAACGATCTTTAGACAGGCGTGTTCTCCGCAACAGTTGCTGCTTTCCTCGTCGAAAGCTACAAGACTCTCAAGCCTGATCCTGGTGAGGTATCCGCAAGACTACTTCGACAGGTTACAGAGCAACTTGCTGCGATCTCCAATGGGACACAACTGCCACCTCCGACGACAGAAGACCCGTTCCGTCCCAAACGCTATGCTGTCCACGTGAACATTCTATGGTTCCTCAGTCTGTTTCTCAGTCTCTCCTGCGCCCTCGGTGCCACACTTGTGCAAAAGTGGGCTAGCAGATATCTTAGGCTCGCTCAGTTTACAACGACGCCACAAAGTCGAGTCAGACTTCGTACCTACCTTTTCGATGGCGTGCAGAAGTTTCAAACACGCTGGGTAGTCGAGAACATTTCGCTTCTGATGCACGGAGCAATTTTCCTTTTCTTCGCTGGCCTCATCGAGTTCATTTTTGCGGTGAATGATGAAGTCGCATACGTCATCCTTGCGGCCGTCTCCCTGCTCACAACCGCATACATTGTTGTGACTGCTCTCTCCGTGCTTTTCCATCAATGCCCTTATCAGACCCCACTGACCTCGATCATATGGTACATGGGTCACTTTCTTGCCATGGGTACGCTGGGCCTACTTGCGTGTTCCAACCGCATTCGGGCCAGAATCGAGGAATCCTGGAGGCACACACGGGATGGTATCGACAAACTCCTGGTGGACAAGGCGGAGCACAAAATTAAAATCGACGAAAAGGCTCTCCAGTCGGCTCTCAGGTTGTGTCGCGATGACAGCGAATTAGAGACGTTCCTCGACGCGATCCCCGGTTATTTGTGGCCCGGTGATCACTCGGGTTGCTAATATTGGATCACTATTCGACATAACAGGAGAGGAGGCGAATCTTGGGTAGCGGATTGTAGGGCTGTTTGTTTCCTGCATCAATACTGATAGGAGAATGGACTCAGATGCACGGCGGCGGCGGGCAATCACGTGTGCGCATGCGATCTGGGAAATCACAAGAGCATTTCTGACAGTAGGTGCGGTGGTGGACCTACCAAAGTCTGCCTGCAGTATCCTTCAACGGCTGTCCAAGGACCACGACCCGGCGGTCGCATTTGCGACGCTGAATACAATCGCAATACTGGAATGCGCACCGCTGAAACAACCTTCGGATTCTGAAGTTAAAAGTGACACCACCAAGGGCAAGGGCAAGGACATTGTCGCAAAGCTTGGTGATACCCTTGACACGCGCTATCAAGGTTGTCAGTCCAGTGACGATATGCGACTGACCGCTGTGACAAATTTCATATCGAACGTCCTCTCGGTCATTCCAGACATGAGGAACACGTCTCATGAAGATCTTAACGCTACCAGGAGGACTCTTGAGGAACTTTGTTATGGTCTGGAAGGACGAACGTTTTCGTACTCTGCCCAACAGAGCTTCGCCGAAGCCTTGGGTGAGACATTAAAGAAGCGTGATGCGTCGGCGACGTCGACAGGTAGGCACGACTTTTCATCGGTCGAGCATGGCTCACATGGTGACTCCCTCCAGCCCAACAACCGTCCGGAATGTTGTCGATGGTGCCATATTATTTGGTCATCATCTCGTCCACAATACCTCTAGTTAACATTCTGGATACTCGTTTCAAAGACATTCTACGCCAAAACGGACTTACTATCACATCTATATCTATATCTATATCTATATCTATATCTATATCTATATCTATATCTATATCTATATCTATATCTATATCTATATCTATATCTATACTATAAATGAAAACGTGGTCTAGACAAAAACACATTCTCATTGGTCAACACATCTCTGCTCACGTGCAGACAACCGCTCACGTGCAAATGCAATGCATTCTTCCTCTCTAACTGCTTGCTCTGACTGCCCTCACTCAGACACGTCAACCACTCACATGCAAACACAAATGTGCAACGTGTTTCTTACCTCTCTAACTTTCTGATTGCCCTTGCTCTCACTCAGACACCTACCAACCTCTGCATCTCTCCTTGGACCTCTTGAGCTCTCTTCCTATCTCCTCCCTAGCTCAGACTGTATTCTCGAACCCTTCGGGCCACAGGTTCTGTGGTTAAGGTACTGTAGTTGACATTTCCTGAAACTGTAACCTGTCCCCTCGGTGACACGGTACTATGACTCAGATGGTCATGGTGGGCAGGCGGGCGGGCACCACCCGCCTGCTGCCATCCATGGTACTGTCTTCCTCTAGCTCCCTCTTCGGATCATAGAATAGCTTTTACTACATACACAACTGCACACTAGATAACTTAGAAGAATCAAGTCACTTTTTGAACATTCACTTACTATAAACTGATTTGAAACCTGGGCGTAGCACGGGTAACTGCTAGTAGTACTAATAGAAACTGTAATTGACTCTTTAGTATTGTGCAAAGATTGCTGTTGGTGATTGGGACCCTCAACGACGATTACAGTACTTTCCCAGGGTGGTCATGATCCCGAAAAGGAAGGAATGACAACTCTGACCGACTCTGCCAATGTTTTTTTTTGGAATCTGCATTTATAACGCGCAACATGTATGTAAATACAAAGACACGCACGGGGTGACGATGCGCCCCGATTGGTCGGACATGGCTATGGACTGGTATCTACGCATGGTGATGTGGAATGGGTGATTGTGGGTGGGATGGAGTGATGGTGGCCGCTGTGGCCCGGGTGTCTATCCGTAATCCTCCGGCGGAGGGTTGCGCCGTCTCGGGCGTAAGCACGCTTGCGTCTCTGCAAGGAATGCTCCCAGGGCGGCTCCTCCTTCCTTGGTGCCGAAGATGGTGGAGAGGGATAGGGATGCAGAAATGGGGTGGAGTATGCGCCGCCTTGCGGCTGCGTACAATGGACAGGATGCGATGACATGGTGCGCCGTTTGTAAGCCAGCGCCGCATTGGCAGTTGTGGGGGTCGTTGGACTGGGGGCGGTGCCGGGCGTTGTACTCGCCCGTGAAGGCGTGGCCTGTGAGGAGTCGTATGCCCGTGGTGAAAATGGGCCGGGAGAAGTTAGTCAAACCTTGCACGAATGGGGGGGGCTTACCATCCGGGGGGGAGGTGAGCGCGACTCTGCCAATGTCAGAAACATTCTATACAGCTTGTGCAGATATTCTCGCCTTATGCCAGTCACAAAATGATGATTTAGAGGCACTCCTAGACCCTCAAACTGGGTTTGCCCCACGTCTTCGCCAGTTGTGTGAACAACAGTACGTCTCTGCTTTGTCGGGCTCAAAGTCCTCCTTCATTCGTTTTCCAGGCTGTCAGACCTTCAAGTGGAGGGGAACGCGACACCAGAGAAGATTGAGGCACTGAGGATGGAATGCTGTACATGGGCTCTTCTGCAAGCAATCATGCCGTGTGTTCGGTTCTCCCCCCAAATCCACTCATCCAACTAACCAACTTGTTTTTGTTCCAGCGCCCGAAAAACCGAGCCCCCACTCCAACTTTCAGCCCGCTCCCTCCTAGTCGCGAATCCCTACACGCCAACATCCGCACTCGCACAGGCGACCATGGCGGCATCTCGCACGCTTTCAGAGCTCGTAGTCGTACGCGAGTGGCTGCACGACACCGCACCCCCGCCGCCACACCCGGACGCGTCGACGGGTTATTGGCGCTTCACGAAGCATCGCGTAACTCAGGGCCTCTGGACGGGCAACATCGGGCGCGCGACTGAGAACATGGTGCGCGAAATGGATCCCGATGCGGTCACGAGGGAAGCAGAGTTTGGACGCAGTCTGGCAGCGGATGACGCGGTGCGCAATTACCTCTAGCTTTTATGCTTTACTCAGCGATGGCTGATTCAAGTAAATATATCGCATTTAGAGCTATGACAAGGCACTGTCTCACACGCTGTTTGCTTATGTGCGTGCTGGGAATATCGATGATGCGGTGAAGCTTTGTCGGGATGCGCACCAGCCCTGGCGCGCAGCGAGCATCCGCGGGTCTCTTCTCTTCTCATGGACTGCAATTTGTGAGCGTCTCATCGTCGTCATGTTGCCGTATTGGGAGCTGACTGTTTGCACCCAGCCAC
>QLOZ01002912.1:0-14815 GCA_003314065.1 Lactarius sp. MG50 | reverse complement strand
ATTTTTAGCTATTTTATTTCCTGAGATAGAAAAAAACATCGGCTTAGCCACAGCAACACTAAACCCACGCATAGACTGGGCCAAAGGCACACTGGATGCAGAAGTCACTATATGCATGCCAGAAGCATCCCTCATAGAACCCACACTTCCTGTACGTGTCGCTGGCTTTCACACTGAGATCCCACCACGCCCGCCACTCCTAGAGCCAGGAGACAAGCTCATTGTACGACTATGCAAGACTACTGTTTCTCAACGCATTGCCGAAGAAGCCCAGTCCACAGAAACGCGAACATGGGACCAAATAGTACCCGCACACTACCACCGCTTCCACAAAGTGTTCAGTGAACAAGCAGCCCAACGCTTCCCAGGTTCATGCCCATGGGATCATGCTATTGACCTCAAACCAGATGCGCCTACAAACTTCGACTGTAAAATATACCTGCTTAACCCCAAGGAACAAGTATTCCTGCGCCAATGGACCAAGGAGAATGAATCACAAGGCCTTATCAAACCATCGAAGTCAGAATACGCGTTCCCAGTCTTCTTCGTCAAGAAAAAGAATGGGGAACTACGCCTGGTTATTGACTATCGGAAGCTCAATGCTGTTACTGTCCGCAACCGCTACCCACTCCCCCTCATCCCAGAACTCATTGACAGGGTGAGAGGGCATGCACTTTTTACCAAGATGGACATTAGATGGGGCTATAACAACATCCACATACGCAAAGGGGACCAGTGGAAGGCGGCATTCAAGACGAACCTCGGACTGTTTGAACCAATGGTCATGTTCTTCAGCCTCACCAACTCCCCAGCGACGTTCCAGACCATGATGAATCAGATCTTCAAGGAACTCATTGATGGTGGATATGTCACAGTATATATGGACGACATCCTTGTACACACACCATTGGACTATGCACTACATCGACGCATCACCACCCAGGTTTTGGAAGTCCTTCTCCAACACGACCTCTATCTACGGCCAGCCAAATGCCTCTTTGAAGTCACAACAGTGGAATACCTCGGTATTATACTTGAGAAAGACCACCTTCGCATGGATCCCATCAAAGTCAAAGCAATCCTAGAATGGCCAATCCCCAAGTGTGTACGCGATGTGCACGCGTTCATTGGATTTTGCCTCTTCTATCGCCGATGGATCCCCAAGTTTAGCAAAAAGGCACGCCCCATGAATGAACTCACGCACAAAGACACTCCCTGGGAATGGACGGACGAGCGACAGGCCGCCTTTGACACCCTCAAAGAGAGTGTGGCCTCTGCACCAGTACTACGGCAACCAGACTTCAGCAAACAGTTCTATGTAGACACAGATGCATCCCAGCATGCACTTGGCACAGTTCTGCAACAACTGGATGAACAAAACCATCTCCACCCCATCGCATTCCACTCTAAAACCTTTGACGCCACTCAACGCAACTGGGATGTTGCAGATAGAGAAGCCTTCGCAATATTGGATGCCTTGTGCACCTGGAAGGCATACCTCGCAAGTAGTGAACACAAAGTTGTCATCCGCACGGACCATCGCAACCTACAGTACTTCCTACGCCCACAAAACCTCAACCGCCGCCAAGCTAGATGGTCACCAGAGCTCCAGGAATACGACTTCAAACTCGTGCACATCCCAGGCAAACAACATGTCCCTGCAGACTTCCTTTCACGCCCCCCAGGAGATAAAGGAGAGCATGACAATGAGAATATCACCCTATTCCCCCCAGAACGCGTCGCGACACTTCAATTCACTGCATTTCCATCAGGACTGGAGGCACAAAGACAGATCCTCCAATGCTACCATGACCACCCGCTCGCCGGACACCCGGGAGTGAAGAACACACTTGCACTATTGCACAGACACTATGAAGGAGGGAAACAACTTGAGCGATTCACCAAAGAATACGTGCAAGGATGCGCCAAGTGTCAAGAAACCAAAGCGCGCACTACACAACCCAGGGCAGCGTTATTTCCCATCGACGTTCCTGCTGAAGAGGGACCCTTCCAGAGTGTGTCCATGGATTTGATCACAGACCTCCCCCTTTCCGCAGGGCACAATGCCATCCTCACCATCGTCAACCAAGGCTGCTCCAAGGCAGCACGCTTCCTTCCCTGCTCTACCACCATCACAGGCGAAGGGGTGGCCACCCTGTACTTCCGTCACATCGTACCCTGGTTCGGGCTGCCAAGGCGCATCATTTCAGATCGTGACCCTAGATTCACATCGCATTTTGCGCGCGCACTGACAAAGAGTGTACATGCTAAGCAGAACATCAGCACCACATTCCACCCCAGGACAGATGGCCAAAGTGAACGTGCCAATCAACAAGTAGAGCAGTACCTGCGCCTCTGGGTTCCAGACCAACAGGACCAGTGGGCTTACTACCTCCCCATGGCGGAGTTTGTATTCAACTCCTGGCCACACGACCGCACCAAACTCACTGCACATGAGCTCCTCTTTGGCTACCAACCTCAGTGTACCATAGACAATGACCCCACAGACCCGCCAGCAGTGCAAGACCGCCTCACACACATCACCAATGCAAGGAAGCGTGCGCAAGCACTCCTAAATGCGCCACCAAAGACAGTAACCCCTCAGTTTCAGAAGAATCAAAAGGTCTGGCTAGAAGGACGCCACATCAAAACCTACTACCCTAGTACTAAGCTAGCACCTAAACGCTTTGGACCCTTCAAAATCACATCAGTCATCTCCCCAGTAGCTTACCAACTCGAGTTGCCACCATCATGGACGATTCATAACGTGTTTCATGTTGATCTTTTGACGCCTTACCAAGAAACAGATGCCCATGGACCCAATTATACACGTCCCCCACCAGAAATCATTGAAGGAGCACCAGAATGGGAAGTTGAGCGCATCATGGGAGAGCGCTATTGGGGCAGGAAACGCGAACACCAATACCTAATCAAGTGGAGAAACTACCCACATGCTGACAACACCTGGGAACCAGCTACAGGCGTCTTTGCACCGGACTTAGTCAGGGAGTTCCATCAGAAGACCAAGGCACATTGGGGCGCTGTGAGACCTAGGAGGGGGGTGATAACCCAGGACGCTCGCCTGGCTTGCATATCCCCAAATTCTCTGAGCAGTGGCCCCCAAGCACCACCAGCACCAACCTTGCCCAGATACAGTATGGCCAGCTTGCCCAGTCTACCGACGTTCTCGCCTGTGAGAAGGTCTGCGCCATCACCTGTGCCTCCCAGTCTACCAACGCCACTTCGCTCAGCATCATCAGTGTTGCTTCGTCTCTCTGCAGTCCCCGGCTACCCCGAGACCCTATACCAGTCCTACACACCTTCCCACATTAAAGCACCGGCCCCATTTGTAAACCAGGGAAAGACTGAAATGGCACGTAACAAGACAGCATATAAAACCGCAAAGAAACACCCCAATTCTTTTTCTGCAGCCTACCCCCCGAGTTTCCTCGCTACTGTGGCTTCCATACACCCCTCTGCTTTCCGCTACTCTTCCTCGCCCCAATGCTTCCATCCCTACACTAGACACGCTGCAGCTCGTCACCCTCGTCGCCATCCTCCTGCTTTCATGTCTTCCTCGTCTACTACTTCCTCCGCACCTAGTTCCCCAATCTACCAAGGGGACTACACAGAGCTCGCGGCTGCACTGAATGTCCCTCCACTCGTGTCACGTCCTGCCTCCCCCATGTCTGATGTTGAGCTCCCTCCAGCTGAAACCCTGGAGGCCCTCACCGCTGACCCCACCATCACTTCCACTCCTGCCGCTCACACCCCTGTCTTCACCCCTACCCCAGGCCTCATCCTCCTAGACCAGGAAAGCCGTGAGCTTCCCTGGGGTGACTCTGAACCAGAGGGGCCCTCCTTCGCCATTGACATGCGCGGTCTACAGACTGGGGAAGAGATCGTGGCCCGCCTCAACACCACAATCGCTGAGATCATTGACACCATCGATGATGAGGACACCCACATCACGGTCATTGACGCCACCACCTCCCTACGCACCAGCATCGAGCAGGACGAAGGTCCTGGAACCCCGGAATGGAGGAAGAAGATGGAGGAGGACTGCTGGTGCCCCTTGGCTGCGATAGATCTGGAGGCAGCGACTGAAGGGGCCACTGAAGCTGACCATCCAGGCCACCCTTTCCGCATCAACTCCCCTGCCTCCCCCTGGTATTGGTCACAGCGTATCCAGGATGGTTCAGGCCACCTGGTCGTCCCCAAGTATGTTGCCTTCATGTTCAGCGTGAAGGACCCTATCATCATGGCCACCATGGGCCAAAACAAAGTCACCTACACCTTCCCACTCCGCGCGCGCCCCGTCCCTGAGAACTCCTATCGCCCGCTCCCCCAGCTCACCCCTCGCCAAGTCTCCATCTTCGCTGACGAAGGTGGGGATACTGGCGCCTTCTACAGACACGTGGACGACGCCCTCAAGGCCCTGGGGGATCCATACATGATAGGGGAGGTGGAATGCCTACGCGTCGCCGAGATGGCCATAGACTCACATGTGGTGGACATCGAGGTGGAAAAGAGGCGCATGGCCGAGTCCAAGAGGCTCCTGGAGTACCACTCGAGGCGCCTGAGTTACCACAAGGGCCAGAGGCACCAGGCAGTTGCACGCCTTTCAGCCACGGATGCTTACAACGTCCTCTACCCCTACATGACCAGTGCACACGCCCCCCTCAACACTCCTGAGGACCAGGTCCTCAACTACTGCCCTGACCCCCGCCTGCGTGAGGCACTATGCAAGGCCGGAGAAGGCTACACTCAATGCCCGGAGGAGCTCACCCTCTCCACTCATATCTTCGGCTGCCCTCCACCTCCCGGCCCTTACTCCCTCATCGCACGCCTTTCCAGGGCGAGGGGACACAGCCCTGACCTTGCCTACCCCATCTTCGACCCTGCACCTACCCCTGCTGACCCCACCATCTCTGATGGCTATGACGTGCAGGCCATGGACGCTTATGACTGGACTGACCAGGGTAGTAACTGAGGGCAGTCACTGACCTTAGGAGGGGGATGATGTCACGTTCAGTGGACTTGTATGTTTCGTTTTTACTTTTACATATGCCTACCACTCCGCACACAGTAACATCATCCTTCCTTGTTGTCCACAAGGAGGCACGGTGCTACTATTACTTGACTCTATGGACTGCTGGGCCTCTACGGCCCATGACTCCGCTTTTGCGTCTCACTACTGTACCATTACTTACCACCCGGTCTGACGGACTGCCTGGACCGGCGTGCAGCCACTAGTGCTACATTTGCACACCTCTGTGCATGCACCGCCGCAACACCTTATTGACTCACGATTTCCTGACTCACCTACTGTACTATGACTCACGATGACTCGGACTGCTTAGTAGTGTCCTAGGGACACTATGACTCGCTATGACTCACTGTGACTCGCACCACTTGTACTTATATCGCATCGCTTTGCTTAGAGCAGACCTTAAGTCTGTTCTCTTGTAATCTAAACCGAGTGAACGGTCTTGTGTCCTCTCTTGTGAACCATCGCTCCTCTGGCGGATTGCCAGACTTCGCACCCTTAGAAGTATCAACGCTTGATGCTTAAGAAGGGGAAGGGACTTAGTATCAGACGTCACAAGAGTACTCCAGCCAGGGAGAGGTATGCAGACCTCTTGCTGCTCTTGCGTCCTCAGTCCCCATCGTCGCCTACGCCCCCTCCATTGCCAGTGGAGGTACGCCCAGACCGTGGGCGTGACAGCAGCGGTTTGTCTTATGCATCCTGAATGTTGTCCAGCACTGTGCTATCTCATTAGTAATAGTAAAACTTCACCAAGGAGTCTTCAACGTCCCTACCTTGCCCTCGAGTTGGATCTCAATCTTGCATGTCAAACCCCCTGTTTGCAATCGTGGTCGTGACTGCAGTCGACTTGGTCCGTTAAGCTTGGACACATGCGATTCACCTGTAATTGATAATGCCAAATATGTCATGAAAAGCTTGAAAAGGAAGGCCACAAAAAAAAGAAAATGATGTACATTACGCTCGAGCCAAACATGTCATCAGGCACATGTGGTTGCCCTCCCAGTATTGTGAACCGACCAAGGGTCAGACTTCAACCGCTAGTCCCTGCAGCCGGACCACCATGCCGTTGACGGTATTCCTCATGTGCAATACCCCAGACTTGGTCCATCAAATTGGCAACAAGCAGCATGTTAACGATGCCAGTGAGTTCGTGCCAAGTGCCCTTGACATCGAGCACTAGAGCCTGACTGCTGAGCTACTGTGGTGCAAGAAGTTAGGCAGGGTGAGAAAGGGGAATGTGAATGAGGACATGTACCCTTCCTGCAAGACATGAGTGCCTTCTCAAACTGTCTGAGTCTGTCAACCATACGGTTGATGACGTCTTTGAGTTGTACCATGATGACACCTTATACGAACACAGTTATCTATTGAGACAAATCGCTGGAAAGTGACGGCATTACAGATGCAGGGAACATCCCGGACCTGAGCCTTTAGGAGACAGAGCTCCTCATGCCACTTTCAAATTCAGCAGTAACGAGGGTCCTGCCAGGACGAACGACAAGGGGGTAACTGGATGATGAAGTTTTGACCATGGATAACGTGGTGCTGTGGCTAACAGCCTTCTGCATACAGGACATAAGCTGAGGATACTATGTGACGTTGGAGGCACAGAGGGACGAACCATTGGACGGAGCTATGGCAGAGGGACGACTAGGGAGAGAAATCGTCATAGGAGCGGCACGATTGAGGGAATGAGTGCTGCAGGAAGAGGGCTCCTAATCAGAGCTGCTCTCAGGCATATTGACGTCTGTTCAAAATCATCAGTGAAGGCAGCGAGGTTATAAGGAAGGAAGATGTGGAATGCACGGTGGTGCTGGAGTGACCAGAAGCAGTGGAACCGTTGGAAGAGATGGGGATGATGGGAGGGTTTGAGGGGACATCACCCTAGGACAAGTTGGCAGAAGGGTTTGAAAGCGGTGGGTATCGCCCACGCAACGATGCTATTTGGTATCTGGGTTGTCCTCCCATAGCATAAAGACGTTGGAGAACTAGAGCCTAATGCTACGACGTCCCTATGCTAGCGAGGTCTTCATCGGTGGTATACTGTTACACCTGAGTCCTGGGCGTATCGTATCGGTCAATCGCTGAGTCAAGTCTTGACTCGGACACTGCGAGTCTCAGGCTTGAGACTAGACGCAGTGGCAGTCCCCTTAGGCGTGTGACCCAGTGACAAGGGTTCACAAGGGGGGTTCAAAGTCAGGCAATCGGCCCGAGGATCTGAGGGTGCACAAGATGAGAGGAAAGCCAGTTAGCCACTGCGGGCCAGAGTGGAACTCAGTATTGGTACAGAGAGAACAAGCCTAGGGGATACAAGCTACTCTAGGCAACCTTATATAGATAGTGAGGTGCGAGAGCGAGATACTGGATTTAGTCACATGAGTCTGTAGTGTAAATGAGTTGAGGGTTCAAGACAGTCAGGAGACAGAAGGCGAAGATAAGAGGGAATTGGTGGATGGGTAAGCGTGGTAGGTGAATGGGTAAGCGTGGTAGGTAGAATCGTAACACTGCCCCCTTGTCAGGTCTGAAGACGTCCCGGCTTCACCAGGCATCCATCATGAGTATGTCTTTGTCAAATGTGGGTGAATGAGTGTCTGACATGGCTGGGGTAATGGGGATCCACTGAAACTGGGCCTCGAATGTGAGACGAGCAACGACATTTTGTGTGGCGAGCCCATGCACAGTTCGCAGAAGGGTAGAAACTCGACGATTTAGATCGAGTGTACCACAGGAGTGGGTGCGGTGGCAGCGGGTCTGGCGCTGAGTGATAGGAGGGTATCGTCATCGTGCCATAGTTAAGTCGAGTGGAGAAGGGGAACATGTCGTTGATGAGGGTAAAGGATCCAAAGAAGACATGGGTGGATCGCAACTAGGGTCCAGTGTCAGTCATCCTTTTTGTATTGTACAGGAGCAGGGAATGAAATCAGTCCAGTCAGGAACGTAAAGTAGGGTGTTTGTCAATCGTATGGTACCTTCAATGGGAGTCGAAGGGGTTTGAGCCTCTCAAGAGCACTGGATCGGCGGCGATATCACTATACAGGGACATGGCCCACGTTTCAAAGTCCCAGAGGTACTGCAGGATGTGGTGTTCCTGGTTCCATTCAGGGTGGCATGTTTCGGGGCAGGCAGCGTGGTGGATAATGGTGAGGGTGGTAAGGTCAAGAATGCGCTGTCCCCATGCTTCGGCATGATTGTGTGCTTCCCACTGACTGCGCGTCCAGTGGACATCTGTCCTCTGAAGAGGGTGTCCAAGGAAGGGGTCGATGACAGGGACTTTGCGTGGCGGCGGCATTGGCATCTGGGGTCGTTGCTGCACTTTGCATTGCGCATAGCGCTTGTGTCACTTTCAAAGGATTTCTTGGTGTGTCACTCGTGCTGCTTCAATCAGTGACAGTGTAGGGGATGGGCTTCACTTGGGAATGGTTGGTGGAAGGTGTAGCGGTTTATTGGTGAACAATGGGACTTGCGTTTCATCGGTGCGTCTCCTGTAGAGGTGGCGTTGGGCTGGTGTTGATTCTGGGGTGTAGGAGATAAAGTGGGTTGACGCAGGAGTCTCTTCCTGAATGTCAGGGTGTGTAGACATGCCTCCTAATGGTGTCGAGTACTTGCTGTATGAAAGCATTCGAGTCTCGCTTCCACTGATGCCAATCATCAGCCAGTCTTCTGTGTTTGACGTTTGGCTGATAGATGGATCGTGATCGGGTGCAGAGTCGTGGACAGGAGAGGCCATGGATTTGGCTTCTGAGGAATAGGGTGAGGAAGCGTTGGTCGAGTTTGGTTCTTTCTTCAATGAGGTCATCGAGGGGGGATGTGAGAGTGGTGTTCATTCAGTACAGGTGATGGTAGGGACAGTAATTGGATCTGCAGAAGTATGGATGGAGGTTCGAGTGTCTTTCTTGTCAGGTTTTGTGTTTCAGTTGTTTTGGGATGAATGGAACGGCGTGAGGTGATGCGAGGATGTGGAAGGTCCGTATAGTAGGTGGTCTGGGGTATTCTTCTTTCAAGGGCTGTTTTGTGATTCGTTTCTTGTTGGTGGGTGAGTAGTAGTAGTGGAAATAGGAGTAGGGGATCAGGAGAGGGTCGTAGTTCATGCGGTACTCCAGGGGATCGTTGGTTGGTGTTGGTGTGTGAGAGACTGTTGGAAGCGTGATGGGAACAGTTTGAGGAATGCGTATCTTGCTGGTAGTCGCATTTGTCTGCCGGTTCTTGTAGTTGTCGATGTTGGCCTCGTGTTAGGCTGAGGGGCTAATGATGATCTTGCGGGTTCTGTCGTTATCGATGGCGTTGTGAGAGTGGGCGTAGAGGAATTACCCCCCTCTCGAGGCAGGTGCCATCCTGGCACCTGTGGCGTAGCTTGTGGTGTGTCAGGGTTGCGTAGATAGAAGGCATCAATCAGGTCAGGTGCGTGAAGATCGTGGGCTGAGACCCAAGAATCCTCAGAGGCTGGGAACCCCTTCCAGTGAACCAGGAAGCAGAGTTCCCATCGCCTGCCATAAAGGTCGGCCTTGCGGATTGATTCTACTTCCCACTCAGGTTCGCCCTCAATCACTTCTGGGTCCAGCCAGGCATAATTGTGGCCGTGGGCATTCGTTTCAACATAGCGTGTGAGCAAATCCACATGGAAGGTGGGGTGGATCCGCATGGACGTGGGAAGACGGAGGTGGTAGGTGATGGGGGATAGCTTCTGCGTGATAGGGAATGGGCCATATCGTCGTGGGGCCAGTTTCATCGTGGGATAGTGGAGCTTGAGGTTACGCCCCTCAAGCCACACCTGATCCCCTTCATCAAATTCGACTGGTATCGTGCGGTCGGTCGCAGTCTGGAACACTTTTACTGCTGCTTTGCGTGCCTCCCAGATCTTCTGAAGGCACTTGGTGACTTCCGGCACCCAAGCTTCCTCAGTGGACATCGGGATGAAGGGTTTCGTGCCGAAGAGCAGTTGATGGGGTGTTTGTCCAGAGTGATCATGCGGCCATGAGTTGTGAACATATTCTGCGAGTGGGAGATAAGGGGCCCACATGGTCTGGTCGTTCGAGGTCCAGAGGCGGAGATATTGCTCCAGCCATTGGTTGGCACGTTTGCTGGTGCCGTCGGTTCTGGGGTGGAATGCAGTAGATACGTTCTGCTGAATGTGAAGGAGCCAGCAAAGCTCCGTGGTGAATTGGGACATGAATTGGGGGTCGCAGTTGCTAATAATCTTCCTGGGTATCCCAAACCAGGGGATCAGGTGTCGGAGGTAAAGGGCTGCCACGCCCTCCCCAGTGATGTTTGTGGTACAGGGAAGGAATTTTGCCGCTTTGGAGCAGCCCTGATCAACCACCGTGAGGACAGTGTTGAAGCCGTGTGACTCTGGTAGGTCAGTGATCAAATCCATGGCGATTGTCTGGAATGGGCCCTGCGTTGCATCGGTAGGAATGTGTTGGAGGGGTGCTCGTTGGTGGTGGGTTCGTGGTTTGTTTTCTTGGCATGAAGTGCAGCCGCATACATATTCTGCGGTGAATTCTTTCATGCCCTCTCCCTCATACTGCTGGCTGAGTAGGTGCTGAGTGTTGGTGATGCCGGGGTGTCCGGCTAATGGGTGGTCGTGATGGAGGTGCAGGATTTCGCGTCGGGCTTCCAATTCATCAGGGAATGTGAGTTTGGCGAAACAAGTGTTGGGGAGGAGTGTAACTCCCTTATTATCGTCATCCCCTTGGTTTACACCAAAGGGACGCGACAGGAAGTCGGTGGGGATGTGTTTCTTTCCAGGCACATGCACCAATTTGAAGTCGTAGTCTGTGAGTTCTTGGTGCCATCGTGCCTGTCATTGATTCAGGTTCTGTGGTTTTCTGAAGTATTGGAGGTTGTGGTGGTCGGTGTGGACAAGGGTTTGATGGTGGGATCCGGCGAGATACAGTCGCCAGTATTCAAGGGCGCGGACTACCACGTACAGTTCCTTGTCGTATATATCCCAGTTTCTCTGTTTTGTCGAGGGTTGCCGACAGGAACGCAACTGGACGGAGTTTATTCCTGTCATCGCATTGCTGCAGCACCACTCCGATGGCATACACTGAGGCGTCTGTGTTGACAATGAATGGTTTGTCGAACTGGGGTTGTCTGAGAACTGGGGCTGTGATAACCACTTCAATGAGGGCGTCAAAAGCTCCCTGGTGTGTTTCGTCCCAATAGAACTTCCCTCCCTTCGTGCACCAGGCCACCAGGGTGTTAAGTGGTGCGGCGAGTGTGCTGAAGCCATGGATGTACATGCAGTAGAAATTGAGGAAGCCGAGCAACGCCCGAACTTCCTTCAGTGTCATGGGTCGTTTCCAGGCTTTGATGCCTGCGACTTTGACAGGGTCCATGGTGATGGATCCTTCGCTAATGATGACCCCCAGATATTCGACAGAATCAGATTCGAACTGGCATTTCTGGGGCTTCAAGAACAGGTCATTGCGTCCTAGTATTGATAGGACTTCATTCACGATGCGGCGATGGAGAGGGACGTTACGAGGGGTGTGGATCAGGATATCGTCCATGTAAACTGTGACGTATCCTTTGTTGATCAATTCGCGGAACAGGCAGTTCATCATGGATTGGAAGGTGGCGGGTGCATTGGTAAGCCCGAAGAACATGACCATGGGCTTGAAGAGCCCTCGATTAGTCTTGAATGCCACCTTCCACTGGTCACTGTCTTTGATGTGAATGTTGTTGTAACCCCAGCGGATATCGAGCTTCATGAATAGCACCGAGGGTTGTCCATTCACGCGTGTAAGTTGGTCCATGAGTTCGCGGATAAGGGGGAGTGGTGTGGTATCATGTGTGGTCCAGGTGTTGAGCTTGCGATAATCCTGGACAGGTCTGAGGTCACCATTCTTCTTCTTAATAAAGAAGAATGGGAATGCATATGGGGACTTGGACGTGCAAATGTAACCTTTCGCCAGGTTCTCGTCAATGAATTTCTGTAGGGCGATATCTTCTGATGGTGTAAGAGGGTAGACCTTGCAGTCTAGTGTCTGTGGGGCATCGGGCTTCAGTTCAATCACGTGATCCCAGGGCCAAGGACCTGGGAATCTTTGCAACACTTCTTCGCTGAAGATGCGGGCATGTGTGTGATACTGTGGGGGGACAATTTTGTTCCATCGTCGCTCCATCTTGTCTGTCGCTTGCTCAGCTAGCTGTTGTGCCACTGTAGTTTTAGCTATGCGGATGAAGAGTTGATCCCCTTCTTCCCAGAAGGGTTCATTGTGGACTTCTGCAGTGGACATGCCTGCAACCTTAGTGGAGGGTCTTGGTGCTTCTGACACAGCTCCTATTGTTCGTAGGACTACGCTCGTGGGCAGGGTAGCATTCTTCCAGTCAGGTAGTGGATTGGCTGCCACGAACCAGGGGTATCCTAAGATGATGTGATCTTCGTCCATGTTCGCTATGTAGAATCAAAGGACGTGTGGTACTTGGCCAGTCATTACTTCCAAGTCGGTGTAGTGGGTGATGTCCCCTCCTGAGTTGAGGGAGCCATCGGCATTCTTTAGCCGTTTCGGGGTTCATAGGAGTCTCCTCCCTAGTTTGTGTTTATCAATGAATTGTTGGCTGATGAAACATTTGGTGGCTCCACAGTCAAGGAAGGCGAGGAGGTCGGCTTTCATCTGTGTGGTGTGAAATGATACCGCTATGCGCATGGAGTTCAGACAAGGGAGGAATACATCCTGGTTGAACTTAGCTGCTGTGCAAAGGGCATGATGGTCTTCATCGTTGAGTCCTCTAATGTATGCGAGGAGCTTCATTCACGTTACCTCAGCTTTCCTGGATTTACTCCTGGAATGAGAGGTTGCGAGGTGTGTAGGGGTCCTTGTGACCTTTTCTGGGCAATTTCATTGTATGTGCCCATGTTCATTGCATAAGAAGCACCTTCCTTGTGCATGTTGTTGGTCTTTACTAGCTACGATGCAGTCAATTTGCATCGGTTCTGGCTCCGGTGTTGTTGTGCGCGAGAGCTTCAGGGTGTTGATAGGGGGTGATGGAATACGAGGGTGTCTCTCCTCCCATAGGGCTTGTTTATGTGGTTTGAGGGCCATGATAATGGCCTGGCATCGTCAACTGGACAATTTCCATGTGTCCCATGTCTGTGGTTCGTCGTAGTTTGTGCAGGCCTCAAGAAGTCGCAAGGTTAGTCCCCTTTTGAACTTCTCAAGTACTGCTGGGTCATCTTCGTGGTACAGCGCTTTGCATGCCAGTTCTGCGAATCACGTGATGTATTTGTCAATGTCATCATGGGTCATGGTGAGGTTGTTGAGTTGCGCCGCTGCATGGTAGGGTTCGTTGGTGTCAAACCAGTCCTGCATGAACTGGTTTTCAAAATTATCCCATTCGGGGTCAGGGTCGGTCATGAGCCACTCTTCTTGGGCTCGTTTCCATTCGGTGGTGGTTGGGCCCTGAATGTAGGTTAGGGCATGTGCAATTTGAGTTGCTTCGTTGATGATGATTGGGTGCTCCCCATTCAGGTACTGGTAGAGTTTCAGTTCCTGAATAAAGGCGTTGGTAGTTGTGCGATTGCCCTCAAAGATGGGTGGTTCTTGGCCCTCCAATCGCAGATCATAATCTTGCGGTTGGGGCACTGGGAGAACATTCTGGGGTACATTTGGTGGGTTTGGCCCTGGGGGTCCATACCCTGGTGGGAATACCACCACAGGGGCTTGTGGCATGTGCATGCTGTCATTAATGGTAGGGAGTACTCCCGTAGCCATTTTCGGTTTATTGGTTGATGTCGTGGAGCGATTGATGAGAGCTCCTAGATCTGGGATCGGGCATTTGGTATCTTTCGATCGATGGTGGTCACGTGATTTTCTGTTGGTCGGATCTTTCGCGATTAGGCGATCAGCGCAGGGTGCGTCGAGTTTTCTAGGGCCTTCAAGGTTGCCCTGTAGTGTCGGTCATTCGGGGGTTCGATAGGCTTGTTCTAATGTTACACCTGAGTCCTGGGCATATCGTATCGGTCAATCGCTGAGTCAAGTCTTGACTCGGACACTGCGAGTCTCGGGCTTGAGACTAGATGCAGTGGTGGTCCCCTTAGGCATGTGACCCAGTGACAAGGGTTCACAAGGGGGGTTCAAAGTCAGGCAATCAGCCCAAGGATCTGAGGGTGCACAAGATGAGAGGAAAGCCGGTTAGCCACTGCGGGCCAGAGTGGAACTCAGTATTGGTACAGAGAGAACAAGCCTAGGGGATACAAGCTACTCTAGGCGACCTTATATAGATAGTGAGGTGTGAGAGCGAGATACTGGATTTAGTCACGTGAGTCTGTAGCGTAAACGAGTCGAGGGTTCGAGACAGTCAGGAGACAGAAGGCGAAGATAAGAGGGAATTGGTGAATGGGTAAGTGTGGTAGGTGAATGGGTAAGCGTGGTAGGTAGAATCGTAACATATACATTCTGCACGGATGATGTTATCAGCCTGCTAATTGGAGTAGGGTAGTGGGGGACAAGTACAAGGAATTGTGAACCTCAACGTCCAGTGACTTGGTGGAGGTGAGCCGGTAGTCTTGTTCCCACTGCTTGAGGAGAGGGAGGGGAGGAAGGTGGGCGAATCTGGGGGTCGGAGACTAGAGTGAGGGAGGGAGGTATTAGCACTGCACTCATTCAATCTCGGGCCGGGACTAACTCGGGATCAGGCAGAGGCAGAGCTCCCACTGGCAGTTGGGATCAGGGCACTTACACTGGCAGTTCAAAGCTGAGTCCAGTTATGCCGCCGCGTCAGGTGCCTAACATTTTTTATTTCAGTTCTATCATATGGTAC
>QLOZ01002906.1:0-35177 GCA_003314065.1 Lactarius sp. MG50 | reverse complement strand
CAGCCGAAACGCGGCACAAGCGCAAGGTCAGCCTCGGAATGCTCAAAGCCCGCATCGATAGCGAGATGGCTGCTGCTGGGACTGCGATCCCTCCATCACGTGCAGCCTCGCCGCCGCATGCTGGGGACACGGACATGGACAGAGCACCCCCTCCGTTGGACCCGGACACGGATGCAATCACCAATAGCATCCATAACGCACACAAACGACCCCAGTTCTTGGACGAGTCTCACATTTTCTGGTGTCACTCGTGTAGAGGAGAGCTGGTAGTCTTGTAGCGTACCTAGTATTCCTCCCACGCAGCACGTTTCCCAATGGTTGGGTATATATACCCCTCACATGCATGAAACCATACTATAGTTGAGATACCGAACAAGGAGCATAATTGTACAGGGTTATTCTTCACGGCAGATCATAAGAGTCACACGTCAAACAATTCATAACACTCCAATGCGTTTCGTCTTCAGGCTGCGCAGCTTGGCCATAAGCTCCTACAACCGCAAATTGGTTTCAGATGGTCAATCATTGTCTTAGCTCGAAAATATGACAAACCTG
This sequence comes from Lactarius sp. MG50, assembly GCA_003314065.1. NCBI lineage: Eukaryota > Fungi > Basidiomycota > Agaricomycetes > Russulales > Russulaceae > Lactarius > Lactarius sp. MG50. The sequence goes on along the minus strand of QLOZ01002906.1, from coordinate 34,622 downwards.
AATCTCTTCGGGACGAAGACTGCCCCTATGGCTTTCCTCCTGCATATCACGCTCAATGCTTTCGATAATATCACCAATAAGATCACGGTAGTCCACGCCAAAAAAGTGTGTGAGCTTTGCAGCTTGCCTCCTGCGGGCTTGGAATGAAGCCATTTCGGGAGACGGGCTGCTTAAGCTATATTGCGAGGCAAGGGAAAGTGAAGACGATCGAGCGGGCAGCGAGAAGCGACGCCCGCTACGAACGGTCTTAGCGTCGTCATCGCCCATTGGCGAGGTGCACCCCTCAGTCTCAGGCTGAGCGTTGGTCAAGATTGAATGGATTTCGGCCAGAGACTCCATGTCATCCTAGAACCTGGGAGTGAGTATAGCACATTCGCACCCCTGAACGGGATAGAAGAAGCTCACATGGTCGATGATCCGGCTGAGGGAGTCGAGGGAAGATCTGTAGTGCATATAAACAGCGGACGCGCGCTTGCCTGACGAGTTGCCAGCCTCCTCGGAGTCGAGCAAAGGGCGAATAGATTCCGATTGGCTGATCTCTCGGCGATGTTTAATCTGCCTGCTGCCTTTATTCAGATATGGGCTCTGATTAACGTTCCGGCCGGCTGATAGAGAGGCTTCGCGTTCGGGAGGAGAGGAACGCTCAGTCGACCGGGCCCTATCTATCTGCCTTGAAGAATGCCGTGTGTGATACAACGTTTGCGGAGGTTGTACGCCAAACAGCTGGGAAAGAAAATCGTGTTCAGCTACTATCCTGGTCTCAGAGAAAGGAGGCGCCATCTCGGATCACCTTCTCCATCTTGACCGCTCTGCGGACATTGATAGCCTTCTCGCGTTCGTCGAGCTCCTCTTTCACCCGATCACCTTCCTCGAACCAGTTGCTCTTAAACTCGGCGGCTGAGCTACTCCGACGTCTACCCGGAAGACGAGCGCGGATGTTGCCAAGGGAGGGATCGAGAGCTGGGAGGGCGTCGTTCTCTTCGCTAGCACCGAGGACCAGGGAGGTCGGAACACGAGAACCGAGGAAACGGTGGAGTTTGGCCATTTTTTCCCTCCTGCGCCGACGGTCCTCGTCCTGAGACAGAGAGCGCAATATAGGCTCCGGTGGGTCTGACAGGCGAGAGGGATTCCGGGACGGGATAGGATGTGGGGTGAGGACGCGACGGAGGATCGAGGATGGATTGTCGTCATCTGAGAGATCGATGAATGAAGCCGAGTCCTTCATCTCTGTAACTCTGGCGCTCTTGTCTTTTGTTCTGCCCCTTCCCTTTCCGGATTCCATGGTTCCCACTCGAGACAGGTCTGTATTCCACATGGGTTCCACGGGGCTTGATGGGGTTGAATGTCTACGGAGAGGATCGAAGGAGTCGATAGATTGCACGTCCGGCCGGAGCGCCCAGACAGGACGCGGACGACGGCGCGTTGCCCAGGAGGAAGGCACCTCATCAGATAGCCTTTCGGCTGTTCGGTGGGGCGATACAGAGTGAGAGGAGGGCGTCTCGCCCAAGAGTTGCGTTAACTTTCGTGTCTTTCTCACGAGATCTGCTCGTTCCTGAGGATGTAAATTGTTTGTCGTAGGGGGACGGTCTTCCAGCAACGCTCTGAAACTGCCTACTCCGCGTGGACTTGAGTCGACAGTTGTTAGGGAGGCGGAGAAGGGAGTGGAATAAGGATGAGGATGAGGTGGGCCTAGGTATGCGGTGTGGCTCCAGTCAGGCTCGGGTGTTGGAGGCAGAGGTCTCCCGCGTGGGTACTGAAGTGGGGAAGGACAGAAGAGATAAGGAACGGCTGGAAATGGCTATTCGATGTGTATATGCGCACCGTCATGTCAGTATTAATCCGTATGGTGGAACGATGTTGCGCATAGATGGGCGTCGCAGAATCTTCTGAGCCTACAGTTCCAGACCTGGCACGAGAAGAGCGGGTATTGAAAAGAAAATGAGAAGCAGATTGGGAGAAATCGATGAAAGATCCATTCTGAGAGGAGGCAACCGAACGAGTATCGTCAAAGTCGTTAATTGGGGATGAAACGAAACCAGTGGCCATTGTGTGAGACGGGGGCGCAAAACACACTGGTATACTGAGAGTGCAAGTGAGAGTTTGTCTATCCCAACCTCCCCAGTGGTACTGTACTGGTATTGGTCCTGGTCCTGGTCTGGTCCCGGTCCCGGTCCTACAAGTGTAAACCGAGTACTGAAACGTGAACCGAACACATCCGAACACCCGGGTCGATTCAACCTGTCTGATCGACCGTTCGTTGATATCTCCAGCATTTGATCCATTCATGATCGTTCCCAGCAAGCCAGCTACTGTACTGTACCCACCCACCCATCCATTCATTCATCTATTGCATAGCCTTGTTTACACTAAAATCCCTTTTCCGCAACCCTACTTGATATTGCTGTATGATCCTCCCTAGGTGAAGCAGTGCCTGCTCGCACCCTGCCGCCCAGTGACCCTGTTTACCATGCGTTCCCACGTTTGAGCTTCACGTTTCAGCACACGTGTATGGCAAGCGCAAAACCTTACTGCGATATGTCGGGAGTCGAGCTTGCGCCGTATGTTTCCCCATCAAAAAAACCCGTTTCTACCAGTACTATTAGTAGTAAGGATGGGCATTCCACGGGAATTCGGCTTTTCGCTCCGAAGTTGATCCCTACAGGAAGTGGTTGATTTGGGCACAAAAAAAAAGTGCGAGATCCTCGCAACACTGGTTATGCTTTTACAAACTAAGCTACTGTACCCTGCCTGGGGCCAACCGGCTTCCGGGCGCCGCGTCCTCGGAAGTCTCCTCAAGCTCCATGCCCGTGCGCTTCGCCTCTTCGCAGGCGGTTGAACTTGGGTAGCGTCTCCCGGAGGTACTCTGCGTGCTTCCGTCGCAGATCCGCCTCTTGCACCCTTCCACGCCCGCTCCATATGCGCCGCTCCGCGGACGGTCCATAAATGACCGTGTACTCGTCCAGCAGCTCGTCGTCCGTGGGCACCACGAGGCAGCCTGCGCCGATAACGCAATATGAAGATATCCGCACAGTGTGATGCACGCGTGCGCGCGTCGAGACGGTGTTGAAGTTGCCCACGCCCGGCGATTCGACACCTACAGGTACACATGCACGGAAATGAGGCCGAACTTGTCCAGCCCTGTCGAGACATACAGCACAAGTCGGAGGGACGCACGGCAACCGATCTCGAATAAATTGTCATCGCCTATTCGCATGACCTCCTTGCGCCTGCGTGTAACAAACGGGGCCGCCGATGATGAGAAGGCAATGCTGCTGCGCTCACATCGCCATGTGGCACACAACCGCACCTATTCACGATGATGGCAGCTTCCTCGATAATACAGTTGGCCCCAATCACTATGGGGCCGGCGATAGCAAAAATGGTTGCTTTGGGGTGTACGATGGTTCCTATTCATATCAGCAATGAATGCGGGGATCAGCTGAGCATTTTTCGACTGCGATACCTGACCCGATAGTAATGTCCCCTTTGAGCTCAACATCCTGGCATACGACAGCCTTAGAATGGATCGTAAATTTATCTCTGCTAAAAATAATTATGTTTGAAGCAACAAGCTTTAGAAAATGCAATGTTTGAAGCTCACATCGGAGGCATGCACTAGGATTCACCGGCACTGGCAATAATAACGAGTATAGTAAGTGGTCAAAGTAAAGGTTTGTTGCGTGTGACAGATCAAATAGGAAAACCAATGACCGTAATAGCTTTACTGCCATTCGACGCCACAATGTCCTCTGTTGCTTTATTCTGACACGAAAGATGCAACTAAAGCAATATGTTTAGGGAAAGTGTGCCTAGTCTGATACATGAAGGTCATAAATAAGTGTATGGGTGATGGATGGCAAAAAAGAAAAAACAGCAGCTAAGCAGAAGCGTGAATTTTGCGTGGCGGTAATGGGGGTTTAGGACTAGTTGGATCAGGGAAACCCGATGTTTCGACGCCGTCTCCACCTTGCGCACTCTCAGTTTCTACACGGCTCTCTTCATCGCGCGACGCTATCGATTTCAGAGCTGCAGAGGCAGATACCGGTGTCCGTGGAGGTAGCGGTGGAGCTGGGGGTCGAGGTGTATTCGCCTGCGATGACGACTCTGGTGAGATCTCCATGCAATCTGCGCTCAGTGCCCGAGGAGAACTTGGGCTTGCGTGCTCTGCATCTAGGTCAGCGTGTTCAGATTGAGTAGCAGGCGAATGCTTCCAGAGACGATAAACAGTGGACACGCCAGCCTTCGCCTCCGGGGCAGGTGGCGACGGCGGAACATAACCCATGGACATGACCTCGCCGCGATGGCGAGCGTGAATGCCGGGTATAGTCATGGTCTTCCCTTGTGAAGGTTGGGACTGGATGGGACGCGGAGGAGAGTCTGGTGTTGGGGGAGAGATGACTGTTACAGGCGCGAGTCCTGCGCTATTTGCGTCTTCAGAGTCCGGTTGCGTCCCGTTTACATCAACCGCTAGCGACCTTACGGACAACTGCTCTGGAGAAGAAGTCTCGTCTACCGAAGCGTCTACAGAACCCCAAGTATGCGATGGCGCCGGAGATGACTCTACTTGTGATGAGAATGATAACCCTTGTGATTTGTGCATCGATGACATGCTGTCAGCTCGCTCTTCATGTCCGCGGTCGGGGATGCTTATGGGTGCCATTGAACCATCAGAATCTCGACGCTCCTTATCTCTGCGTTCATCTACGGCCGCCCGAATCTCCGCATAGCTGGACTTCACCTTCTGCGAAGCAGAACGAACTTTGGAACCCTGGCCATCCCACGTATTTTCCGACGATGCCGCGCTTGAACTACGATCTTTTTTCAGACCCCAATTAACAGTCCATTTGCGCATAGTCTCCCTTGCAGTGTTGCTCAAGGCCTGCCGATCTCGAGACTTCAGCGTTGCAAGGAGCGAAGGTTGGCTAGACGGGACAGGTGACTTTGTTTGTTGTATATCGTTAGGAGAGCTCGCGCCATTTAGCCGCTCGGGACTTGGGGGCCTCAGCTTTGTCAGAGATGGAGTTGGTGATGGTTCACGAGACGAGGGGCGTGAAGGGAGGCTTGGCGAAGGAGAACGGCTCGTCCGTCGAATGCTGAGAAACCGCGTCTTCTTACTCTTCTCACTGCTGCTGGACGCCTTGTGGCGAAGGACGGGACGTTGATCTTCAAGTAGTGTGGCCTCGGTCGGTAAATCGGGATTCTCGACACCTGGGCCGTGTTCACGAGGGTTTAACGATTGTTGAGGCGAGGGTTGGGGAGTTGGAGATGAACCTCTACTGGCTGGTAGTGTCGTGGCGCGACGATCAGATGGTTGAGGTGATGGAGACCGAAAGTCAGTGTCTACGCCGACCTCCCCCTCGGAGCTGGAGCGCTTTACTTGGGAATGGGGGCCAAGGTCGCCCGAAATAGAAGATGAGGGGTCCACGTCAAGAGGAGCAGATGCGGTGGACAAATCGTCATCAACGGGGGACGGCACATTTGACATATTCGGCTTCTCGCGGCGACCAGCATCAGGCCAGATTCCACCACGATGCGGATAGGATGAACTATCGAAGAATGCAATGTCATCCATGTTCGGAAGGACAACAGACTCGAGAATCTATCAGGACACGAATGAGTATCGTGATGTCACGAGAGGGTAACCGAAGACTTGCAATCTCCTTCAGCCTCGACTCGATAGTGTTCAAAATCATGCCCCATGTGATTTGACGGTCGCTCACGACGGGCTCCACATTCAGGACCATCTTTGGCATATGCGTGAAAGCATACCAGATACGGTTGCTGGGCGGACGTTTGACTCGAACTACTAAATTGCCTTCCAGCTCCCGCAAGACTACGGCCAGTACGAGTTTGACCGTGTACGGTTTGAAACCAAGAGATATAGTTGCGACTGCCTTGATTGTAATCCGCATCTCCCCCTTGTACTGGACGTGCAACTCGAGAGCAGCATCACCCTCCTTTGTGAGCTCCTTCAGCATGGGTTTGCTGAACATGACTGGCTTGTTCCCCATGTTTGCCTGGGTGACGACAACCTCGGAAAGGAAGTTCGGTCGCTTCACCTTGGACAACTTCTTCATGAGACGTCCGATGATGTATGATTCGAGTGCGTCTGTGTTGTAATAGCTGAAGAAGATGCGACCTAGGAGTGCGTTTAGCCAGCGCATTGGGATGACATCTGGTTGCCCGTCAAGGGTAGCCACGAGGTGGTTCATATCTGCAGGAGAAAAAATAGGCCGTAGGGGAGAAAGCGTCGATGAATTTGCAGGGTTGCTCGATGCGTGTATCAGCGAGAGGTACCAATCCTCCATCTCGACGCTGGACCGCACGAAGATGAACCACGGCGTGGACGGGTCAGATGCCTCCTCCCGCGCAAAGTCACGCTCCCTTTCGAGCTCGACGAGTCGCTCCTTCTCCTTCTGCCTTTTCTTCGAGTTAGGACTGCTGCGTTCTTCTTCCTTCTCGTCAACATCCTGTGACGGGAGTTGCATCTGGCGAGTGACGCTCGGCATGTCATTTTCTAGCTTTGGCCTGAGGCAAATGGCATTGCGCTTGGTGAAGAGCTCGCCATCAGGAAGGCCCTCAGGGTAGATCGTGACCTCGTGGCTGCCAAGCTCGATGACTGCCTCGCATTCGGTCATAGCCTCGTCTTCGTACAGGTAGAGCACCTTCCCTTTGAGCACCACGTACCACATGTCCCGCGGCCGCGACTTCTTGGGGTCCTTAGAGCGCGAATCCAAAAAGGACTTCATGAGGGTGACATATGAACCATCAAATGCAACTTCCTCGAACGTGCGCCGCATGGTGAGCCAGCCCCTACGCGACTTTGGGAGATCATTCAGGTCGAGGGACGGCTCTGATGTAGTAGTGGACTGGCCCGCCTCCGCAACGTTGCTATCTTGCAGCTCTGTCTTTTCCCCTGCAGGCTTGGTGACGTCTGAATCATCGACGGGGACCGAAGTGTAGATGGTGAATGCGATTAGGGCGATGACGAGTAAGGGAATGAACGTGATACCGCCAATGACATAGGCGTAAACCAAGGCTTTTAAAGACATGGTAAGGGAGAAGTGGCACGCCTGACAAGGACAGGACGGAATAGGGATGAGAGAAGAAGCAAACTAACGAATAAGAATGAAACGCGGCGTCTGACCATTGGCACGAGCGCCAAGGAGAGGAGCCGCCCACGTTTGGGGGCTCCGATACTATCGATTATCACTCTAATCTGATACAAAGTTCGTCTATTGCTGTTCTGTGAACAACGGTACGGTACATCAGCCGTCTAAACGCCATCTCTCAATGTTATCTTGAATCACGAGTCAACCAGCTCATAGCGGCAAGTGTCTACACGAGACCGTATTGAATGAACTTGTTTCTACAAACTCCAATCCCTCAATAGAAATTTCCTGCGTTTTATATGTACTTCCTCGTCAAAGCCTTCAACGAATCGTGGCAAGAGTGTCTCCTTTTCCCCGCACTAAGTATAACGGTGGTCGCTGAGTATCGAAATTGTCATGATCATTTGTTCCCAAACTCATTCCTCTTACAAGGGCACCCCTTGGCTTCTATGTACCAGCATTTGCAGAAATGCCGAGACTGGTGGCCACGGTACTTGACTTGGATATCGTTGAATCCGAGTCGGACCCGCTTCTCTGAAGGCATCCCGAGTCCGAGCCACATGCATACTGTATCTTCGTTATCATGTCCACGAACACACGGTGAAGTTTTGGGAAAAACAATCTACCGCCTTGGTTTGAAATTCTCCTGCCTTCCATCGACGAGGTTTCTGTTTATTTGCCTTCCAGCAGCGCGAGCGTTTTAGAGAGCACCATCGGTTTTCGGGTCATAGCCGAGGCATATCAAGGAGAGAAATTACTATGCCCGAATTGGTTTACCTATCTTGCCCAAAGCCGATGGGTTTCCGCGGTACTTTTCAAGTTCACCGGGCCGTATTTCTTGTCCCTAAACTAAACGAGTTCTGCACAGAATGGGGTCATGCATCGCAACGGGTCGGCCATAGTAGTACCCCGCACGATCCGGCCATCATAAGTCGTGGTGATGGAGAGGTCATGACGGGCCCGCTCTGCGCGATCATGTGCCTACACACCTCTCGACGTGGCGTGGTCCAGGAACCTCAGGCAGCTCGTGGGTGAAACTCACCCAGGAGGATGGGGTCCATGGCGACCTTTAAGGTGCAAATTTGATCATCACCAAGGACAATCCGTGACAGGTGATCCTGATGGACTTCGACTGGGCGGGGATGTCAAATCTGGAATGTGCTATTTTACTGCCTTCAACGAAGAATTGGAGAGTCCTGTGTGCACGTGTAGTGAGTGCCCTTTACGAATGCGTTACCTCGACAGCCTGCTATAGTCATACAAAACGCATCATGTATTTGAAACTGGGCGCAAATCCCACAAGTATTTTTGAGAACCTCCTTGACTTAATCACTACGTATGTTGTTACCAATTCCGAACAGGGCCGCTTCCAGCGTGTTTGAATCGGTCACACCGCCACTGGGCGTATCTTGCCTACATTTTGAGTGGTTCTCGCCTTTTCACGCCACTGCTGATAATGATCATCAGATGTATTGAGTATCTGGTGGTGGGCGCCGCCACTCTGTGATCATTCCAGTGCGCATCCACTGGCCAAATTTAGTCTACTATTCCCTCGTGATCGAATACATTTACTGTTCTTGAGAACTGCAACACGTTCTCTGTTAACCCTTTCCTTGATAGACATACTTATTTCAGGATGAACAATTAGCTTAACACTGCTGTTACATTGCATCAGATATTTAGAATGAATTGTATCGCACGTGAACTCCTACGTGGGTCTCGAAAGTGCCACTCAATCATCTACGTAACTTAGCGCTGATCTAGCTGGTCGCTAGCCGAATTTATGCCGAGGTCCTTCCTGATGAAGTTCGACCTGCAAGCGCGGGAGGGAGGCGATGACCATCATTTCCGTCGTGGACAATAGACAAGAGTATTCACAGACGGTTTCGTTAGACTGGATGAGGAGACCGGACTTGCGCGCCTGTTCGTTAGATTGGGTGGCGGGGGTACCTGCTCAGGCGGATGAATCAGAGCTCTAGGCTAGAGATCGTCCTCGTCGACCTAGAGCAACCATAAAGCGTGATACGACCGACGCCAGCCTAGTCCAGCGAGAGTCTGTGGAGCTGAACTTCACCGACGACAGGTTGGCACAAGTGGGTACCGGATTCGAGGAGCGCGTAGATAGTCCCGAACTGAAGGAACTCCGAGTCGTCCTCGGAAAGCTAGCAGCGCACAGTGAGGTGCCACAAGTCACATAGCAGGTTATTGAAATGCCGTCACTTCTTGCGGTGAGCCGGAGACTTTTGTAGTCTGTCCAAACTCTGAGGGCTGCTGTGCGTCCTATACAAGATCAATGCCCAGTCGAGACAATCCTGACAAAACCAAAATGATGCAAATCCCAACGACTATTATCCGCGGCGATCCTCATAGTCGGATTCCGATGGCTTTCGCCCCCGCCCTGGCAGCATACACATCGCAAGAATGTACATACCATTTGCCTGTGTACCCATCCCTCTTGTAATGGGTTGGTGAGCCCTTGTACAGTTACCTTGAATATGCTGAACTTCATGAATTCGAGCGTGTTTGGCGACTTTTACTAGTATGTGCAGGGATTGATCGAGAAATGCGACACTCCGGGCGTGCAAGATGTGAAGGCCACTATGAATCACCGTGAAGGCAGGAGTACTATCGAGGGGGGGTAACTCGTCACCAGGGGGAGCCACACTGGTGTCCCGACCACTCACAGTGGGCGACACCAGCATATTTCACCACGACCCTCCGAGCTCTCTGACCACCATCTCGTATACTGGGACAGTTATCTTGCAGTATTCAGACAACTGGTCCTTCGCCGGGGTTGGCTTGTGGCCGTCTGCAGAGAGCAAGCAGATGCCAGTGCCGCACTCGCCCATCGCGCACGTGGGCAGGATGAAAGCGCCCGTGCCGCTACCGCTCGGCCTCGAGGGCTGCCTCGTCAACGTGTACAGAAGGACATTCTCCCATGCGCCCAGGACGCTCGGACAAAAGATCGAGTTGCTCAGGATCGAGGCCGCGAGGGTCAGATGACAAGTTACAGGCCCACAGTAGACCGATTTGCTCAGGCTGCGTAGGGAACGGCGGACATCTGAGAACTCCAGGAAGTACGGATTCAGAACATGCAGTGTTAATAGCTTCGCGAAGTTGCAAACCCTTAAGCCAGAGATTGACGTGCCGGATGAGAAACGTAGCCAACAGCCACTTTCGGGAAAGACAACGGAGGCGTGACCACGAGCATAGATGCGGATGGGGGGCAGGTGGGTTCAAGTGGACATCGCAGGGACAGTGAAAAAGAATCGTCACGTTGTAAAGAAGGGGAAATTTTTTTACATGAGTTTTCCACTCAGTACCCACATCGCTTCATCGCTCCGCCGATTGCATAGTCACCGATCACCGTTGATCACAAGTGAGTGTATTCATCAGCACCCCCTAGCCATGAAACGACGACGACAAAGCTCACAAGATTTGCCGACTCCGACAATCAATGTTCCGAGGCTTCCCCCAAAAAAGTAGTGCAGGATCTCCTTGGTAACTTACCTTGCGTACATCGTGCCCACACGTCATGCCGTTTACCGCCGCCGAGCGGATCTCGCATTGTTCGCTAAGCTACAGGGTGGTCCCGCGGTGCCAGCTGGGCGTCCCCACACGTCGCCGGCCGGCCGTACTACCCGCGCAGCATCCCAGCACGAGCGCGCACAGCCGCCGTGACGTCCTCTGCGAACGCAGATCGCGCCACGCGACGTGTTAACGAGCCACGCGCCAGGCCTGATCTCTTAACAAGCAGGTCCACCGTTGGTCGGGCCACGCGTGCTCTCGTGCAGAGGCGCCTTGTTCACGGAACGAGGAGCTGGCATAGCACGCGGTAGCCCGTGCGCACTGCTGTATCCAGCGTGACTAATCGTCGCCAGCGACCATCTCGTGTGTACAGTAGACGAGGAGCAGGCGTCCACAGTCCCACGGACCGCTTGGCTTAGCAAGTACTGTAATGGTAAACGTTATTCGAAAACCGAACCGGTTCCGGCCAGCGATTGACGTCGGGCCATCGGGAAAAACCTCCGGAACGGCCTTGGATGATTTAACGCTAAACTGACTTACCCCCGTTAATTAACTCGATTAGCACCATTTATCGGTAATTACTGTATCCACCGATCAGCGCGGGAGCTTTATTCTTGGTGCTTAGTGGTAGCGGCGGAGAGTTTCGCTCGGGGAGAGGTGACGATTGAACACGACCTTCCAGTGAACCGCTGTGTCTAGATCGATGAGATTTGAACTAGCGTACTTGTTTCCCCACGCAGGCTCATTGTCATCGGTGCTTTCCAATAGCCACTACACGGCATGCAAGAAGGCGACCTGAGCGAAGAGAACGTGTTCGAGCAGAGTCTGACTGGTCATATGATAGCTGTGGCGCCAAATGAACGATGAACTCGCTCTGCCAACCGGGTCGAGCAGTGAGTTGTTCTCACTGTGCCAACCTCCCGCTATCGCGGAGGCATCGCGAAGCGTTACGTCCATATTTCCGTATTTTTCTCCTCAATACCACGATACAGGCACATCCCCTTCCCTTCTTCAGGCCTTCAGGTTCAGCTTTGCTTATAGATTGTTCCGAGCAGGGCGACTAGTCATTGATAGCCTTGTTGCGAGGCAGAACGGGGATGGAGGAATTTAACCCCACAGGGCCGAGCCCGCTGGTAGCACAAGAAAAGAGGCTGACGATTTGAGCAGCTGACGTCAAGTCAAAATTAGTCTCGGCTACTCATTAAGCATTTTTTAACAATACGACTGATAGTTGTAATGAGGATGCAAGTCATCTTCGAATAAATTGTATGATACAAATGATAGCAAACCTCGAATTCAAAGATACACTGAATGGATTGGAAGAGTGAGAGTCATCGCAATGTCGTAAATTCATCCTAGCAGCCTGCACACCGATCAAGCAGAGAAAGTTTCCAACAGAAAGTGAATAGCAATATCAAAGCGGCACAGCCCGGCACGAACGCAGTAGCTCCCTAATCACGAGGTGCGTGGGCACCAACCCCCGAAAATGCCTGCGTCACCGGGAGCCTGAACTGGCTTTGCACTGCATCGGGAAGAGGTTGGCAAAGCAGGGACGAGGAAGATAGTGGCATAGCCGCGGATGACAGTGTTCCACGAAAAGCTGGTGAATCCGATGAGGATATGTGAAATTCTAGCGTCGCTGGGTCAATTCCAGGGATATTCTCCATCTCAAATCCACACTCAGTTCCCTCCATATCAGTGTCATCATCGCCTCCCTCATCATCATACTCGTCATCGTCGATATCCTCATCGAAGTCATCACCATCAACATTGTTGTAACTTTTGACCATTTCTTCAATTGTAGCGCTTGGGACAGGTGCCCCATAAGTCCATTGACAGCTCTCAGCCGAAAAGGCACTTGATGTCCTTAACGGAGAAAGTACAGCGTGTGGCAGTGACGTTTCGGGGTAGGAACCAAAAGACACTTGTGGGAGTAGCTCATCTGATATGAGAGAGGACTTTTTAGTCCATTCTGGGAGAGGGCGCATGGGTTTCGGTTGATATAGAGGCACTGATGCCGCGCGTGATGTAGGCACGGGTGCAGTTGTCACGTAAGAGAATGGGTGGTATGATGGCGCACTTGAGGGATGCAACTCGTTCGAGGTCAACCTAGACTGCGCAAAAGGCGGATGTTGAGAAGTGATCCGGGTTGACGCGCAAGAATGACCGGTCTGATAGGGACCAAGTGCCAGTCCCGTGCACACGTTAGCGGGAGAGACACCACTCTGGAGTACAGCCGATGTCGTGGTACTGGTTTGAGTAGTTTTGGTTCTGGACATTGCCATGTCGTAAACAACGGTCATGGTCGATTCTGAATGGTGATGGTGTTGCACGAGGGACGTAGGATAGACATCCCGAGCCAATGGTTGAGCATGTGCGCGACAACCCGAAGAAGTAAAGACAGGCATGCCGGAAGACGGTTGGTGAGTTTGGTCCGATGAGCCCGTAGAAGCCAAAGACGGATGGTGTAAGTGTTGGCCTATAACGAAATTAATCGATTACGTGCCAGGAGCAACGAAAACAAGATCTACTTACTCATCACGGGGTGCGAATGGAGAGGGGCCGAGGCGAGCGCCTGATGTCCACGGATTACTCCATTAGAAGAAGGTTTAGATGAGGGAGCCAAGGGGAGGCAGTGGGAGACGTCTGACGGCATCCATGGAGAGGCCTCCTGACCCGGATCCAAATATGAGGCGCCATCCTGTAAATTGTGACATGACTCGTCGGCGATAATGGGGTGCGCAGTAAAACCGTCGTGTACGGGGGTGTCGATGGATGAAGTGGATGGAGTGGATGCTGATGCGGTGGCGCGGATTGAGAATGGATCTTGGTAAGTAGAATATAAGTATGTGGCAAATGGGGAGACCACGGTGGGCTTGTTCTGGGAATCTGGGGAAGAAGGGATCTGAATGGGGCAATCATAAGAGAAACCTTGGTGGGGGGATGATAGATCGTTGAAGAAAGGAGGGTAAGGGTGGTCAAAAGCAGAGGAATGCATGATAGCGGATATGGGGGGGAGGGGACAAAGGCGGAGGGTCAAGGGATTTATATGAATAGGAAGAGGATCCAAAGAGTTGTGTGTTCCTGATGATGATCAGCATCATCGCCGTCAATGGAATGCATGTGGAGAAGAGTGTGATGCTCAGCCGGTCCTCAGATTTGGCTCTTTCCGTACGTCACTATGCAGGCACAATACTGAACTAAGCCCCACAGGAACTTGCCTCTCTCTGCGGCCACATCTCGATACTTCTGGTAAGTGGAGCTTCCATACATACAGCACGTCGAGAATGGTCCAGAAAATCGGTTGATGTCGAATCCATTGAGCGACGTTGAGCTACCACAAAAGCCCCGTTCTCGCCCCTCTTTTCGGGTCCTTCACTTATCTTCCTTCCATGATGGGGTTAAGTGGAGCGCGCATTGACACTTCTACTCCCCTTTACAGTATGTGGTGGGAAATGACTGGGGACCTGTGGCTGCACATGGACACCGATGCCGAGGAGGAGGATAGGTCTCAAAGTTTGGTGATATAACATAATACGTACCAGCGTTCCAGGGTGTGAAGGCATCGCCATTAAGAAGGATCGGAGCTCCGGAATGAATTGAGGCAGGGAAGCAGCATTGGAGGGAAAGAGATCTGCATCTGCGTTCGGCAGAAAAGAAACAGAAGCAGAAATCGAAACAAGCCTGTTACATTATATAACCAAATCCGGACAACCACAAGCCAGGGTCACAAATGAATGACTGCCATCACGACTGGACTAGTACGTACTAAGTTGAGATGATGAAAGTAAGACAATCACAGACAAGGGACTGTAACAGGATCAATTAATCATGTCAAAGCCTTCACAACAGGAACGGCGCCGGCGACCAGAAAAAAACAAAAAAAAACAAAAACAACAACGATAACGAACACGAGAACAGCAACGAGAGGGAGGAACCCGACTCGGAATAAACAAACTTGCTTACTCCGTTACTGTCAATCCACCCATCGCCCGCTGAATCTCCTTCATTGCATGCTCAGCGTTGCCCACTTGACGTGGCGGCAGCCCTGGGTGTCGCACCCCCAGTGCTGCACCAAGCATGCGTTTGCCTGGGTCACCAATTCTCGGCCCAGATGTCTGCGGACTCATCGCGAGAATAGCCGGATCTGTGGGAGGGGGGGTCCCATCACCCAAAGATGAATTGATCAATGAATCCAGTGTTGGATGCGACGGAAGATTCGGCAGTGTAGGCGAGCCCTCGCGTCCGATAGGTGAGACGGGACCAGCACCGGGCAGGACATTCGGCTGTGGATCACCGTTGCCGTTGCCGTTTACCCCGCCGACCGCAAGGCCACTAAGAGGGGCGCTGCTGCCGTTGCTCCGCGTACGCTGATTTGGAACCGCAATGGATGCCGCACGCCCGTTGTGCCCACGGGACGGGTTTTGTCCCCGTGAGTTGACGTTCTGAATGATGGCTTGGGCGTCCGGACCGTCGTAGGGACGAATGATGGCGGAACTATCAGATGTAGGGGAAGAAAATATCGCAGGTGGGTTTGCGATGATGGCGAGATATGCTCGTTTAGCTGTTCGTAAAAGATGCCCGTTAGCACTGGAAATGGAGTAGGCCATAAAGACTGTTGCGGCCCAAGGAAGAGAAGTGCTCACCGACTGTGGCGTCTGCGAAAACGACGCGGAGGCTAGTGTCGTCTATCCACTTTATCTTGAAGCCTCCGCTTGCATTCTCCCATTCTGAAAAGGCAAGCTGAATATCGCGCGTCTTGAGCTCCTTGGGAAAGCCGGTTAAAGATAGGATGCGCGTGACTGATGCGGAAAGTTGAGAGAGTGACGAAGCCATGACAATTGTGAAAGAAAAGGGTGTGATTAGGAAGGGTGTAGGATCGATAAAACAAAGAATAAGGGTTTGACTCTGAGAAAGTCGATAGACGAAAACGAAGCTAGCAAATTGGCGGAGGAAAGTGAGCGGATGCTGGTTGTACAGTGCAGAAAATGGAGGCAAAGGGCGGCTGTGCACTACGTTCCACTTTGTGAGACGATGCAATCCACGCTACAGTAGGTCCCACGCTACTATAGCTAGAGTTACCCATCTGTCAATCTCGTCCACAATCTTCTTTGGTAATATTCCGGTTTATCTGCTATTCGTAGCAGTGCATGTCGAATAACATATCCCGAACAATTGCCGTCGTTATCCTATAGGAGCTTCCTTCTGCTTCCCGGGTCTCTCACGCCGGCGCTCTTCACTACCTTTGCGGCGTTCACTCGCGGCGGTTCACTGTTCGCGTTGTAAAATGTACGGCAACGACGTCGAGGGTGACTTTTTTCTCAGAGCATGGCAAATAATCAACGAAATCAGCGACCAGCTTGCCCATAACCAAAAGTTTACGTCCTCTTTGCTTTCTCAAGCAGAAACACTCAAGGTGCGCTTTCCGTAAACTTGAAAACCCTAGTTTTGTTCCACCCAACTCTGCTTGGTTAAGACTGAAGCAGGCAACTTGAAGTCCAATTTTACGCTGAAAAGGTTCAATGTAGACATTTCTAAAGGTGCGCATTCGTGACACGAGGCCTAATTCTTGCATCGAGTCAGACCCTTCCTCTAGAAACTCTCGAGTCTGAGCTGGAGCGTACCAACGCCCAGGTTATCATTGAGAACCATACTCTCCAGCAGGAGAACAAGCAGCTCAGTTTATTGCTCAAAGAGTACGAACAGACCATGGAGACCATCATGACCAAGTTTCGTAGCCACAGCGTATGTTTTCCTTCGCTTGGTCTTTCGTGACTCTTCCGACTGACCTAGTCTTGTACATGTGCAGGTTGCCGCGCAGCAGCATCAAGTTACCCTTACGGAGCACTATGACTCCTTACTTGCTCACGAACCATCACTTTCCGGTGAATCGGCCACGGACCCGGCCTTGAACGCATCCCTTCACCGACTTAACCGAGTGTTGCAAGCTGCTTTACTTTCTATTACAGGTCATGAACCTACGGAAACTTCATCAGAGGGCGTAAGTGCTAACGCCGAAGCGAGTAATTCGCACCAGCTTCCTGGCCCGTCTCCGTCTCCGCCGCCGCCGGAACCGCGGGCAGAGCCGACTAGTCACGCACCAATTTTAACACAGTTGGGCGTAGAGTCTGGACCCGTCCAATCGTCAGAACCCAATACCCTAGTCAGCCACGTCGACTCCGAGTCACAGATAGAACAGCGACCTGCGCCTGAACCGGAATCCTTTCCCACTCAAGCCGGCGTAGCTGTTCTCGCCACCACCGCCACCGCCACCGCCGGTGCCATTGCCACCACCACCACAATCCCGATCGCCACTCCACCAGATCGACCAATCGCCACCCCCACGTCGACTGAACCGGACGCCGACGCGGCTGCAGAGTTCGACTGGGCTGAGACGCGCGAGCACGAAATCGCCCGGCTAGAGTCCGAGAACGCGCACCTTCGCACGCTCCTCGGCATCGACCCCAAATCGCTATCCGCGGCGGGCGTTCCGGACGTCGACCCCGAGCCACCACTGCCGACCACCTCCTTCCGCGACACGCGCGAGCCGGTCGCCGCGGGCTCCTCGGCGTGGGCCAATGCCGGCGCGGAGTCCGCCAACCCGTTCACGCTCGGCTTCCGCGAGGACCCGAGCGTGCTCGGGCCCGCAGCCACGACCCCCAGCCGCCTGCACACGCTCACGCCGCCCAACGCCCCGCACGCGATGATAACGCCCGCCACAGCCACGGCCGCGGCCACCACAGCCACCACAGCCGCGACCGCGACCGCGGCGTCATCGTCGTCACCTTCCGCCGCTGGCACCACCGGCGTTACCCACAACAACAACAATAACAACGTTACCACCAACGCCGCGGCGAGCAGTATCGCCCGTGGCGCCGGCGTGTTTGTGAGCGCGTCGTGGACGCCGCCTGCTGGTGGGAACGGCCCTGGCCCCGGCCCCGGTACCGCTGTCGGTTTGGGTGGACCGGGCGCGGCTGGGGTCTCGCAGATGCAACAGCAAAAGGCGCCAGCCCCGCCGCTCGGGGTCGCCGGTCTCGCGCGCGCGATGGAGTTGCAGGGTCCTGGGGTTGGAGGTGCCGGGTCTGGTGTTGCAGGGCGTGGGAGGGGGGCGTTATTCGGGGGACGAGGAAGGAGTGTGGGGTGGTAGTGTTTCAGGTATGCCGTACTGTATGTCCCATGTCCATCGCACCGGATCAAGCTTTCACACATGCATGGTTTGCGAAGTCTTCGTCAACGCTTAGGGACCCGAATCGTGAAGAGGCTTTAATTGCGTTGATAATTTTACAAAGCGTTTAAACCACATTACCAATAATAAAAAACGAAAGTGACGTATACAGTGGGTAAGGTTTGGGAGTCATTAAACTGAACGCGTATTTATGGTGACGCGAACCGGTGTACAATGCATGGACCGAGTAAAGAACGACATGACAGTAAAATAGTACAGGTAACGTACAAGCGGGAAGTGGATACAGAACAGCGATGCGAAAGTAACAGTCCCAGGTAGGGAGACAGGAAATAGAAGACACAAACCATTAAGGGAAGATTTAAAAAAAAAATGGAGCGAAGGCAGGAATCAGGATTCTACACTGTCGTTGGTATCCCAGACGACTCGCCAGCCCCACTTGAGAGAGCTTCCACCTCTCGACTTCGGAAGGGTGCCACTGCCAGGTTCGAGCCGGTAGAACAGCTCAGGACGGCAGAACACATGCGCAGGCATGGCACCCGGCGCGCCACGGAATTGCCAAGAGTTGATCTGCGCCCGAGACAGCAGGTGTAGAGGGTTTGCATTAAAGATATGGCGATCGGCATTGTAACAGGTCGGAGGTATCGTTATAGAGGAGGAAGTCGGAGAGTCCGGGGACATGGGATCCTCAGCGGGGACAGATCTCGGCGGGTCAAGTTTAGAAGTGGGGAATAGGTGTATGCTTTCAAGCTCAACGAGGTCGATAACGAAGTATGGGACGGCATTCCCCTCAGGGTAGGATGCAGTCGAGACAAATTTGGCCACGTCACTCTGCTGGGCCCGCCAACCACTGGGAGGACACCTCGCTCGATCCAGAGATGACTCTGAAGACGAACGGCTCAAGGACCGCTCATACTGGGTATAATCTGTGGCAGTAAGTGTTGCTATTGTTGCTGTGACGTACGCCTGTTGAATGCGCGCGGCTGCTGATAGCACGGATGACACAGACGACTGCATAGCGAGCCATGTCCGCGCCGACAAACTACTCTTGCGCGTGCGTTGGTGGGGAGGTACTTGGCATGTGTCCGCACTTGCCGCAGAAGGCGCAGGCGCTGGAGGTGGTTTGGTGCCAAGACCCAAAGGGGTATCATTAACGTCGACGGCTACAAAGCTTTGCCCGGTAGTGCAGCCGCATGAGTGCTGCGGGGTGGGACGATCTGAAATAGACGAGAGACAGTTGTTCGTCGAAGGCGAGCTTGTTTGTGCCGTAGTAATTGAGAACGTCGACTTGCGTGAACTGAACGACAGCCATGAGATTGGCCGAGATGTGATCGATATGGAGGTAGTTGCAGAAACACCAGACGAGGGCAAGAGTATCTGGGATGACGGAGCCGAGAAACCCTCGAGGGATAGTGATGCTGAGGCGCAGGCTTCGCATTCAGGAACTGTCTCTGGCACCCGTGACGTCCACGCATCGACTCGACCACCCCGCTGCCAACGCTCGCCCTCTTCCCAGTGCACGGCTTCTAGTAATGTTCCGAGTAACTCGGATTCGCGCCGTGTCTTTCCTGACACTGACTCTCCATGGGCAATAGGAAAAAGGACACTTCCCATACTTGCACGGACGTCATCGAAGGAGACGCTGCGCGGATTAGTGGCGTCAGGGCCCGTCAATGCTGTGAATCCCAAGCGCGTCTTAATGCTTCCTTGTCGCTGCCGCATCGGAGCCGAGCTCGTAGAGGAAGACGTCGAGGGGACGGGAAACGGGTAGGTAAACCGATCAGCTACCTGAAGCTGTTGGGGGGTGGGAGATGAGGATGGCACGCGGGCAAGGACGCGGAAACTAGGGCGGTATATGGGCGAGATGTGATTGGCGGAGCGACGGCGGTCTTTCTCCGGTACCTGCCCCTCGAGCTCGGGTGTGACACGCTCACGCTCTTTTAGTTCATCCTCCCGACGCGCCCGCAGCCGAAGAGCTGAGACACGCTCGCGACGTGAACGTTCGAGGACGGTGGCAAAGACTTGCTCTGCACGAGCCAGCGTCTCATAGCGGCACTTTGCTCGGGCTTGTTCCCGTGCACGTTGCACGGCCTCGACTTGGGGAGGGGGCTTTTCCACCAAAGTACTCGAAGGAAGAGACGATGACACCTGGGATCGAACGGGATAAGGGAGGGGCTGCGGGTTGATTACCTGAGCCGTGAAAAGCGATTCACGAGGATCTATAGGTGCGTGGGGGCTGTCCGAGTGCACGACGCGGGCGCGAGGATGGGCGGTGAGTGGGGCTGAATCGGGAGGGGTGAGAGCGAAAGGGGTTGTAGCGGGGGAGGGAGAAGAGGAGAGGGGAGTGAGGTAGAAATGACTGAGAGTGTGTTTCTCGGGGTCACTGGGGAGAGGATAGTGGCCCATGATAGAAATTCTATTACGACGTCGTTCCTCGGAGGCCTGGCGAGCGAGGGCGACTGGAGAGACATCTCTTGAGCGGCCACGGGGATACATGTCGAGTGGGGAGTTGGGAGGAAGAGAGGTACGTGTGTGGCCTGCATAAGAGGGATCTAGACTGAGGAAAGTGGATCAAGCGATTGAATGGAATAGGAACTTACCTGAGGCTGTGGAACAAGAGCGGCGGAGCGTCAATGACACAGCTTTTGTTAGTTGACGCGTGTCTTTCCCTTTATTCGATTGAATGCAGAACCCTAAATCGAAAGAAAGCCAGAATGCGAAAACAAAAAGAAAAAAGGAGACAAAGGACGAGGACGAGGATGAGACGGAGGATTGGGCACTTTTTATTATTTTATTTTAATTTTAGGTGCGTTAATTCTATCATCTAATCTCTTATTGCTTATCAACCAATAACAAAGTCCCGGTTTCGCCGCAGGCTGCGCAGCCTGAGCGCGCTCCGCCTCAAGGCCGTCTGGCTCGGGCGTCAGCTTGGTCCAACCCTTCGTCCCCAGCTTGCCTGATCAGCTCTTCTAACCCTCATCCTCATACTGTACAAGAAAATTTATTCCACCATCAGATATCATCTCGCTTCATATCTATTTTGACTCGTCCACTGGCACACCCCATCGAGAGTTTTGGTTGGCGCTGATGCGCCTATGATTCGAGTCATGACGTGACTTTTCGCCCTCTTTCAGGTCGTGCGCCTTTCACATGCACCCGTTCGAATCTCCGCCACTTTACAGTAAGGACCATGTTTTCGTTTGTTACTCGGACTAGATCACCCCGGTATGCGTGTCTTACCTTTCCTGGCCTTCTGCAGTGCAGCGGTGGCCAGTATTGCTCCGATGTAGGGACCATCAATCACCTCGTTGTATGACTCAAGCACCGCACTCACCTGTCCTCGGTTATTTGCCAGCCTCATATGGACGCGCCCTCTAAGATGAACCGTATCTACTATCTACCACATTATACTCCTCTACGTTGTCGTCACATCTACGGTCAACATGGTCTTCCGTTCTTGGTCTTGTCCCGTTCCTGTTGTGCGCTCTCATTGGCTGGGATTTATCAATTGGACTCTACTTATGTCGACAGGTTTTTTCCTTGTTCCTGATACCATGCCTTTTCCGTCCACCTATTCGCCTTGCAGAGCAGGGCCATGCTGCAGACGCGCATGTAACGCCCTTACCATTACCTGTCCCTAACACAAACAT
This sequence comes from Lactarius sp. MG50, assembly GCA_003314065.1. NCBI lineage: Eukaryota > Fungi > Basidiomycota > Agaricomycetes > Russulales > Russulaceae > Lactarius > Lactarius sp. MG50. Next base: position 13,149 of record QLOZ01002906.1, on the reverse strand, counting down.
CTTCGCCTGCAGGATCTTTAGCGACCTTAATCATAACCGGCTGCTACTGTCGCCGGTATAGCCGTTTTGCATTACAATACCTATAAGAAGCCACCGTGAGGCTCCTCGTACAAGCCTTTCGTGATATCGAAGGTCCGACCTCAATACGGAGTCATTGTTGGGTACTGCGGTGCCTCCTCTCTACCCACGTTTGCTCCTAAGGGTCTATCTTTGAACCCTACACTCTGTTTTACATGCCTCTGTTTGTCCTCGCTTTGCGCCCGCGCCTCCTTCCCCCTTGTGACATGACGCTTTGCGTGTGATTGACGAAGTCACCTGAACACCCACTCATACCCTGTGATAAGGCGAGGACGTCATCTATGCCCCTCTTTCTCCGCTTGCCGTTCTTTCATACGTTGCATCTATAACTTTTTTTACGTCAACAATGTCAATAATTCTAAAGCAGTACATGTGTATGCCAGTTAAATCGAGTTTTATAACAGTGGTAACAACCTTCCACATACAGGCTCCATCAAGTCCAAGTCATATGCCCACAATTGCCTTAAACGCTTCATAGCACTTCAAAATCTCATGCCTGTTGTCCAGAGGCTTCATCCCTTCACTATGCCGACGGGCAGGACCGTGACGAGGAACAGGCGGATAACAATAGGTCACGTGGGTTTCCTCTGGAGAGGATAGGTCCCATGGCGAATATGAGCCGACAGAGTTCGGGTGACGGGGATTTTAAAGAACACGGGCGACGTGCCGACCATGACAATACCGGGCATGACCTAAGAAGAACAACCTCTCAGAAAAGGGTCAACAAACTCATGAAATGACTCACCTTTTCCACCATAGGACTCGGAGGGAGTCCAACCGCTTCTCTTTACGCATTGTTCTCGTTAAAGGCCGCGACTGCCTCTGCAACAAGCTGAGCTTGCGCATTGACGGGTCCCTCGTGCCGGCTCCAACCTCTTGTCCTCCTGGACAAGGAGAAGAATATCGTTCTGAGAGCGATCAACGATACAGACACCGGTCCTTGCGTGCCCGTTTTCGCCGCAAATAAGGAGCGGGAGCTCCACCCGCGTGCGTGCCACTCTTTCTCGACGAACATAACCCAGAGCCCTGAAAAACTCAACGGCAAAGCAACTCTGCATAGCAATCTTGTTGCATGGCATCAGCGTCGGCATTGCTTAGCAGTTCTTGATCAACCGAGGGTTGTGGCAACTCCTGTGACGTGAAGAGTCCAAGGGCTATAGCGAAACTATGCTCGCCTACCTGTAGGCCAAAGAACAGAAGGGGGTCCGCCTGATTGAGGCTGATGTGATAGGTTTCCAAGTCGTCGAGCGTCCAATCGTTGCCGGACTTGGCAGAACGAATGAGGTTAGCCGCCATGATGTTGAGGACGATGGGTAGGTAGAAGGGGCGTCCAAAAAAAACAGATTGTGACCCTTAAATGCCCCCCGGTCCCTCTCTTTGCTCGCTGCCGTCATGCAATGTGCTCGCTATTCCCCCAAATCACGGTTGAGGAAGTATGAACTACAGAAGGATCAAGTGACTCCCGTCGAACGGCCTTTGTATGTCTCTAATGTCCCCCTGGATGCTTTTGATCTCTTTTGCAATTAACGCGGAACCGGATGGTCGTGGTCAGAGCACCCTACCGCTCTCGATAGCCCCGGTTTGAACCCTGGGGGTAGCAGTCTCTTCGACCCGACCCTTAGCCTTTTACCCCGCATGGTCCTGGCTGCGTTTTCCGCCATTTGTGGAGGCGTGTGGGCGTACGCGTTTGTCGACTCGCTGTCACAGTATCATATTGCAACGTTGATCGGGTGAATCGTCCTCCGACAGTCTCACCCACCGACCTTGGATGGCCACCTCGATCCAAGAGTTTTGCAGCTTCCACTGGCACCAGTTTTTCCGACATTTCTCCATCGTCTTTGGGGCACGTCCTGGTGAGACACTCCTAGGAAAGCCTGGCGCAGTCATGGGCGCATTCACCGGCGTATCCTATCATCCACTATATTGGCGTGTAAGGGCTCGGGAATGGGATAGAATTCAGCACTTCTGGTGGGTTCTTCTTTCTCATGGGCCTCGGTGCCATTGTAAAGGATGCGTTAAAACAGTCGACGAGGCTGCGAATGCAAGGATGGATTGGCTGGTCATGGTCCATATCATGGATGTTCGTGTGGGGTATGTTCATGCTGGATGGGCCCGACGTGGAATGCTCTTAAATGACTTCTTACCGGATCGTCTTCGACGCTCGTCGATAGTATCATTACTCTACCGAGCAAATGACACCCCCATGAAAATGGACTCGTATAGATGGAATCTGTATCGAAGACTTATTGGCTATCATGCGGAACGTTTCGACTATCATATCTTGTATGTTTCGATATTTACTTAGACTGTTAGACATATTGCCCAGCCATACGTCCCAACAGCGGCAAGATAGAATGCGTGGGCAATCGACATGATGTCCGCCGACGCGGCCGGGTACAGTATGCTCGTTTCTGTACTGGGTGAAGGTCGCGTATGGATCCTCTGGATCAGTCCATTGTAATGACTACACTTTTTACGATGAGGTAGTCGTTATCGGTCATCATGACGAAGCATGATGGCGGCGCCTGCTTGCCTTGTTGTTGAGGAAGCTTGAGCGATCACCCGATGTTCAGCCAAACTAGCAGGTAAGCGCCGATCTACGTGGCTTCACCCACCCAGCACTCCTTAGCACCGCCCGATCACCCCTCAACTTACCAAATCTGGCGACCCAAATCCCTGTAAATACACCGTTGTGTACTGGCTACCCAGAAAGGACTTGGATATGCTTCTGTTCTAGTTCTTCTCTGTTTTGTCCCTCCGCTAACACCAATATCAAATTAAGACGCCCCTCTTATTCTTCTGCAGTTCCAAGGGAGAGGAAGCCTGTCCTAGAGGGACAAAAACCAGGTCGTTTCAGGATTACCTTTCCGGGTACTACCAAACAATTAGCCTTCACAAAAAGCTCCCTGTCGGCCATGCTGGAAAAATTGGCCCCAGTATTCTAGTCCATGGCTGCAACACCTCTTCAAAACTGTTTTGCGATGTGTGGGACAGCCCGCACGGAACACCGCTATGCACCCAGTGTGGGTCTTTGAACCATGCATCATGCTAACCTGTAAGGCCGCGTGACAGACTGCCATCTCAGTGACCTCAATGACGCATTTACATTGACCAGGTGCCGCCCCCACTGTGATCCGCAGTTGTGATCTAGGTTGGCGGTGGTGCATAGGAGCGCAGACAATCAGCCCAACTTGCCTTCAGTTTCTGCGTATATAAATCTTGAGACGTATCTTGCTGGCCGCATTTACCCCAACTGACCGCATTGCGATTTGTCCCTCTTCAGTGTTGTATTGGTACATCGGCTTCGATGCTTTCAGCTTGGTTTGGATAGCGCGCAGTCTGTTACTTCCAGATCCGGGCTTTCATATAATGGATGCCATCGACGACCACTCGGGTTATCGCGACTACTTGAGACCAAGTCTGAGACACTCCACGCCTTGCGTGAGTGGCTGCAGGTCGTGGAAATCTAGAGGGGAATCACACATGAACTCTCGGCGCCGCATACCTCCGCGTAGAAGAGAAGGTGGAGCGTTTAATGCCTGCATCAGACTCTTTCGCCTATATCCGGAACCCCCTGTATCAAAAGGTTCGGGACCCTTGTTTACGACGTGGGCTTCGGTGAATTTACCGAATTAGGGGACGCGATATGTGAGGTTTCATTATCTGCCTAGAGCCAGCGTTCAATTCAGAATAAATTGTAGGTACTGTAACGCGTTACAGTCGGGTATCGTTATGCGAGAGTATCATACGAAGCCAGTTACACAGTTGACAGAAGGATTTTGCTCGCGTAGCGCCAGCCAAGTTTTGGAATCGGCACTAGAGACGGGTGTTCGCTTCTATTTCAGCATCCGGAGATGATCGGTGATTGACTAATCTAGTCCATGTTGATCGGAGGGCTGTTAATCCAATCCAGAAGAAGTATGTAGACAGATCGGAAGGTCGATGCAGGATAAGTGAAGCCTAATCCAGAAAAAGGTGTCGATGAAAGAGACCAAGAAAGAATAAGGAAGTCACATGTCGACGGTAGCAGAGAAGGTTCGTCGCCGAGGATGTCGCGTCCAATCCGTAATTGAGCATGGAAGACGAGAATTCAACTGGGCACTTTGTGGGATAGAAAAGGCAACCCCGAGCACTTGATTCCTTGATGAAGAATACCGACAAGCATCCGCGTTTGTACACCCGGGGGATGAGCCACAAGCCGAAAGGGAAAATACCGGCGCAGTGGCCACAGATGATGTTGACGCTGACTCGCGGGGTGATATGCCAGCCTGAGAGGATTGTGCACTTCCTAGCCAGGACAAGTATTCATTAGTAGCTCGAGAGGGCGCCACTTTCATAGGTTTCTCAGCCATGAGACGAAGTCGATCATAGTAGACATCGCGTTGGTGTTCCATGAAAGCTTTGTATGTGCCCATGCTCTCCTGGATCCCAGAAGCAGGTCCTATAATTTCATCTAACCACGCGTAGTGCGCCTTTCGCTCTTCCGAAGACAATGGTAGAACCCTTGATTGGGAATCCGCGACCTCGCAAGACGAAGAATGTGTTGACGACGTTGAGGAAGACGTCGAAAGTGTAGATGTAGATATTGAGGAGCCCAAGTCGAGGAGTGACGAGACGGAGTGACAGGGAGTAAGGTCGGATTCCGCTTCTTCTGGTTCTTCGCAGCTGAAGACGGGAAATTGGCCAAGAAAATGTGCACAGCTGACATCGGAGGAGAAACAAGAGGCGTTGGAAGACAGAAGCAAGTCTTGGGTAACATCGACCGCCAGGCTGTCTCCGTCGAACTCAGGTTCGAGAAGCGAGGGTGCGTCATGGTGAGGGATATTATCGGGGCTCGCGGAGGAATGTGGACTTTCCAGCCGTTTTTGCCTGCTCTTATGCTTTCTGGGAGCGTGAGTGCGTTTCAAAGATGATGTAGCCGCCGACGCTGCGGCTGCAGCTCTGCGCTTCCTAGGTTCAGGAAAGCTTGGAGACGGGGCGATACCTCGGGTGGGTCTTGGGGATTTTGTCTATGGCCAATAAGCAACAGGAAGTACGATAAGCATGGCTCAATAACTTACTTCCAGATAATTGTTCCGCATAGCTTTCTCATTCAGACACCGAAGCCCTCTACTGTGGAAAAAATCGTAAATGTGTCGCCTGTCGATGCCAAACTTGATTTGTATGTCGCGACGAACGCTGAACGGTGGCATCTCAATGCTTCCCGGAGTGATATGTTTTTCCATCTCAGCGACAAGCTCGGGGCCAAGGCGGGCCGCTAGGCTTTCGGGGTTGACACGACGACGCTGAGGAGGGCCTTGCTCAAAGCGGCAATGTTGAGGTGCATTGGGTGACGCCGGTTGCATGTTGCAGGAATTATCATAAGGAGTGGTCTCTCTAGTCGGATAGGTTGATTGATTGGCGGTGGACATATTGCACTAGGTGACGCAGGCTGATGATTGAAAGGAATAAAGAACAAGGTCGACGAAATTGTTCGATTTCAAGGCGGATCGCACATAATGACGTCATGAAATACCTCTGTGTTCGATTAGAAATACAGACTAGCTGCAAATACAACTGTTTTGACAACTGGTTGGTGTGTTATATCCTCGGCAGAATGGCAAACACTCACTGTCTCTCTTTATTTTCATCTGAGCTTCCTCCATCTTCTTCATAAGCACGGCATCCCCAATGACACGAGCAGCGTCTCTGACTTCTCTACAGGTTTCGTCAAGGCGTGTGATGACACGAACAATCGTCCCTTCTGCTGCATCAGTGAGAGCTGTCAGTTGGTCGAAGGGCTGAAAATAGTCCGTGAGTCTCTGTTAACCCGATGTTGTAATAGACACTAACCATTCCTTTAGCCCATTCATGGACTGCTTCCATCAGACCAAAGTTCAATGTCCATCGGTGCTCATCAGCTGAGACTTGATGTCTATCCTGTACCTGTGCCACTCGTTCCAAAATAGCTATTAATGCATCACGTCCATCTTCAAGCCTCGGTGGAAACATGGGCTGGACTTCAGTTTTTTCTTGGAATACGAAGGCGGAGAGAAGCGCAACCACTTCCTCCGGCTCATAGGCTGCCAAGGTATTTTCCAGTATAAGTTCGGTGAGAACAAGTTCGTTCACAGAATTGATCTAGGAATGAAGTCAAGCACGAAGTGCATGAAGAACTAACGGATTAACCTCGCATGCAACACGACCCTTCAGTGAGACCGTGGAATTTGCCTCAAGGAATTTGAGCTCCTTCAGGACCTCGACTCGCTGCTCATAGTCAGGGACCAACTCAAGGTTTTGATCAGAAATTGCCAATTTGAGATTTGCGATGTTGCTGCGCAGCACCCGCTCTACGTGCAAGGTTTTGTACTAAACACATGTGTTAATCCCATTAGAAAGGAGAACATGGGAGGACATACGTGTTGCTCGAACTCTTTGCAGAGAATGCACGCCAGACTGTCAAGGCGCTGGACTAGCGTATTTCTTCTGCTTAGAAGCTCTTGAAAGTCGAACAAACGCATGCGTGCCCAATCCACCTCCGGAACGCGGTTGTAGCTAGTCCATTCACTTGCAAGATCCCCGAGTTGTGAGATCATGTCCAGCATACGAGATTTCAAATGTCGTTCCATTATTGCGTCGATGTCGATCTATTCAAATTAGTGAGGAGAAGTCGATCTAGGTCGGCGGATGTCACCTTCAAGGTTCGATTAGTTACAAGGACGATGCTCGTCACTGGAACAATAGTTAGCTCATACACGCCATCTTCCACCACAAGACTCTGTGCCAAAGGCGGCCATCGGGGAGGTACAGCCTGGCTGTCCACGTCTATTGGTAAGTCATGATTAGTCGTGTCCTCAGGAGACAATTGCGGCGAATGGTACCATTCTTTCCCTCTTTCGTTTCAGAGTCAACTCGGGAGAGGACGAAATAGTGTTTAACTTGTTCACATGTTGGTGCGGCTTTGAGTATCACAGCAGTGGCCCAACAGAAGTGCTAGAAGTACTTCTCAGAAGACAAATCACCTGAACATAAATGGCACCATACACCATCACGAAGCACCACAACTCTGCCCCCAGAGAACGATTTCGAACCTTGCACATGAGTGGAGGCTAATCCCAATAATTGTTGGTTGATATGCACAATCTCGGCTGATATATCATAGTATTTGTTTATGTCTCCCAAGCAGATGTCGCATTCAAGTTTTGACAAGAATGATAGCGTTTTCTCGTTCTAGATAGAGAGAGATGAGGATATGGAGCGGTCAAGAGCATCAGACAGCACCTCGGCTATTTTCTTTTGTTGATCTGGTAGCAATTGTTGCGACGCATTCTCCGAAAAGCTACGCTTGATCATCTCCTCGACCTTGAGCGTTTCAACACGGAGAAGGTTGAGGATCATGTTATAGGTCAGCCGGAATTGCGACGCAAGTTTTCCGGGCCTTCCAGTGATCAGGTTCTTTAAAGTAGATGGCTTGGGAAGAACGAAAAATTTAGAATAACAAGAGCCCACTCGGCGCGAGAACGTACTTCAGGGAGTTCGTCACCGGCAATGATGATCACCGTGCCAGTAGGGTCAAGTCCTCTGCGACCAGCGCGCCCCGCCATTTGAGTGTATTCCCCAGGAAGGATCTCTCGAAAGCTGCGCCCGTCATGCTTGCGAATTCCAGAAAAGACCACAGACTTTGCTGGCATGTTGACGCCCTGGAGGTGAACAGCAAATGAGTCATACGCAATAGGCATTAAGGGCACACCCTACCATGGCAAACGTTTCTGTTGCGAAAAGAACTTTGACTAGTCCGCGAGCAAAGAGAATCTCGACTACCTGGACAACGGTGAATGATGAATAAGGGTCGGCAAATGACCAACCTCTTTTACAAGGGGAAGAAGTCCTCCGTGGTGCACACCGATTCCCCTCGACAACAAGTCACGCATCCTACCGATCTGTGGCAGCTTCTTATCCGAACCTATAGAAGGCATACATCCCTGAAACTGGCTGGTTGGCGCGTAGGGTACATACCTTTGAGTCGCATGACCGCCTTCTCGATCGTGATATGTATCTCACTCCTCTCGGCCGCAGATGAGAGGTCTAGGTTAGTTAGAGTCCCAGCATTTTGCTCGCATTTTTTCTTCGAGAAGGTAAAGACTACGACAGGTAAAAGGGAGTTCTTGCGGAGAAGACCGATCAAGTGGATATATACGCTCTGGTCTGCCTGACGAAGAGGTCGGGAGGGTCCGCCTCCTCGATGTACCGGGGCAGCTCTGGCGGGGGCACCCCTCTGCCCACCACGGCTGGCGGGCCCTCCACGTTGACCGCGCTGTGGGGCTGCTGCTCTTGCTCCTAGCCGTTGGAGGGGCGGAAGGCCTGCGGCTTCGCGCTCCTTGTCCTGCTTGCGCTTCAAGGCTTCTACGGCATCCTTATAGCTATAACGACTTGTCAATAATAGGGACTCGGAATCTATCAGGCACATACCCTTTGCCAATAAATTCTCCACCCGCATCTACTATCTTGTACATCTCGCGACTAGCATAGAGGTGATGCTCCAGTGGGACTGGCCTCTTAGCCGTGTAGATGACGTATATATCCTTCTTTTTTGTTCGCCTGAACAAGTCATTAGATCACATGCGGACTATTAGGAAAGCGAATACCCACCCAACCCACTCCGCGAATTCTTTGGCGTTTGGGACAGTTGCAGATAATAAGATGATGTTGACGTGATCAGGGAGCATGATTATGACTTCCTCCCAGACGACGCCCCTCTAGCTCTGCCTGGTCAGAACGTAGGCGTTTTCGTAGAAGTATGAGACTAACCTCAGTGTCGTTTACATAATGTACTTCGTCAAATATCACGAACTCGACGTCACGAATCAGATCAGCGCCTTTATAAAGCATACTCCGCAGAATTTCCGTTGTCATGATTAGGCAATTGGCTTCCGGATTGATCTGTACGTCGCCAGTCAATATACCCACGGAGTTTGAAGAAAAAGTTTGCTTGAAATCGCGGAATTTTTGATTTGACAGCGCTTTAATTGGCGATGTGTATATAGCACTGGATTCCGCTTAAGGGATTGATGGCAGTATTTAAACGGAGACGCACCGCGTCATATGCTTCTCGGCGAGTGCGATGGCGTACTCAGCAACGACCGTCTTACCAGCCGATGTGTGAGCAGCAACAAAGACTGAGTCGCCCAATTCGAGATGGTAGACTGCCTCCTTCTGGAAAGTGTCAAGTTCAAACGGGTACTGAGAGAAGGTCACCGAGGGCATTTAAGAAATAATAAAGGCTGGACAGAAAAATGGCAGACCTTGTGTGCAAGATTTGGTACAAGAGTATGAAAATTCTTCATTGGCTTGTTCACATCTACGACATGAGCCCAGTCTCGTTTGTGTACCGGGACGCGTTTGGCTGTCCTACTAGTAGACGAGACTGGCCGCAGTTGCGCTCTCTTCCCCAACATTAGCACCGTTCCCCTGAAATATATCTAGAGTGATGATTACCGTGGCTGGTAGCAGGTGATCAATGTCCGTGGACTGGCCGGGCAAAGTGTCTGGCAGAAGCTGCTTCTCCAGCTCGTCGGATAGTGCCTCGGGCTGTCGTAGGTCCGTGAGTCCACAGAAAACCCGATAACTAAACGTAGTTACTGGGCTCTCAGCTCCAATTTTGTGCCCATCCAAGTCACACAGTTCTGGGGAAGTTGGGTCGCGGTTCTTCTCCGCCGGCAATCGGATGCCGCGCTCGAAGCCGGGAGGAACTGTTCGTAGACCCTTGACTCCTGTGACACCGACTTTAGGGGTGGAATCATCGGATGTCCCGACTATAGCATCCAGACCGCCAGGCCAAAACGGTGCATAACCCGACTTTCCCCTTACAAAGTTACCGTTTGGCGCGGGACGTCTGTCGGAAGATGTAGAAGTCAAGCCTGTTTGAACTGGGGGATTCACAACCTGTCACCGCAGCGTAGGAATACACACGGTCATAGAGAGGGGGAGAAAGTGTCACCTCTGAATATCCTGTAACATGACCGCTAAGACCTGACCTGATAAATGAGATACTAGTCGGAGGCGGTGAAGGTTTGAGCGACAATAGTGACGGTATCGAGATCTGTTCATCCCAATACCTAGGGCGGAGTTCAGTTGAACGGCTAAGAAGAAAGGGATGGCGTACCTACACCTGGTATCTAGAAAGCCAGTCCTCTGGGGGTCTATCCTTGGGAAGAAGAAGTCTCTCTTCTATTTCACGATAAGTCCGCTCGCGCGATGGAACGGCATCCAACCCAAGAGAAGCCAAAAGTTGCCGGGAGTCCTCGGGAAAGAGGTTTGAGAACTCCCAGAAGTTTTGTGCAGCTACTTGCTCAACCGGTGTCATGGAAGAGCAGCTTATGTAACAAGGGCGATTGCTTAGATTAAAAAAGCGAGCCCATATCCGGACAATAGAGAGCGGTCGGGTTCGGGTATAGCTCATTGGGGCCAGTCATGACACATTGAACGTCCACGTTCTCGCATGTACTGGATACTGGGTGCGGCGGATCATTTCGTTACTGTAACGTACAACCCGAAGTAACTAGCACAATAAGACATATTGGGTAGCGAAGGAAATAATTGGGACAGCTCAGATAAGGAACCAAGAAGCCTAGGGCCTTTTGCGAGCATATACCCGCTCTAAGCGGATGTAACTGGTTGTGCGTGCTTCTTTGAGCTCTAAGTGTGCACGATGCTGGAGTTCATCCACAAGTGACTCTGGAAGCCCGCTTCCTAATAGAAGCGGCCGACCAGATCGAAGAAAAGTCTGGGTAAATGACGTGGGCGATGAGGATGCAGTAAACTACGGATATTTGTATTCACACACATATATGTCATCTCGCAGAGTCTCTGAGATAGACTGAATGAAGTGATAGTTGGGTTCTTGGCAAGACATGAAAGGTGCTGTTGGAACAAAGTATTCTTCATAGACAACGTCTTCGAAGGCCGGGTGTTGTAGCGTCCAACTATAGAGCATGTTGGCAGCATCAGTGCTTCCGCCTCGTTGACGGACAGCCATATTAAGGAATGACATCCATCGGGGAAACCACGGAGGCTCCATGGTGCCAGTCGGAAACGAAAAAGGCTTGAAATCGCCATCGTATACCCTGAAATCGAACTCAAGAAGCTGCATGAGCCCACCCGGACGCAGACATTGGCTGACATGATCTATCATCGAGGGAAAGTCCTTAATCTGGAGGGCAATGGGTTAGTATGGCACGCATCTCCCTACCCGGAGTTCCTAGAAAGGTGCCCTGGGCGGAACTTACACCGGATGCAACGAGACGGGCGTGTACAACGTTGAAATCACCATAGAAGTGTTGTAGTCCGATATTGATGTCGTCAACCTCGCTCCTACAACGCTGGCGATTTTAACGTGACATAAGTAACAGGGAAGAAATATTGTACCTGCAATTTGGAGGCATATCACTAATGGAGATTCAATCAATATAAGAATCTTGTCAGTTGGTGACCAGAATATGAAGTCACTTGCATAGATTGCATCGGGACCAAATCTACGGCAACAGCCTGACAATGTGGAAAGTCGCGAGCGACATCCATTATCCTGGAACATTGTGCCACAGTGAGAACAGGGTGGACAAACACCGAAGGATAGAGGTCACAAACCAGCTTCCGCTTCCACAGCCCAAGTCGAGGACGGTTTTGGTTTCCCCCGGGGTGTCGTCTGCCATAACCTCGGCCATAGGCGGGGGGTATGCCCCTAATATCTTCTTGAACATTTCGTGCTGTTTGTCTGCACCCCCTCAGCCCGAGATATTCGAACGATAACTCAAAGAATGCAATACCAAGTCTGTCAAGTTCCTCATCGTCAGCTGGGAGTTGATAGACTTCTGAATAATTGTTTAGGCTCCTCCCGTATCGTAGACGATAGGAAGCTGCTCGTATAGAGCTCGTGACGGAGTACAAGGAAGGAGCAGGAGAACCAGAGCGCATGGAGACATCGTAAGAAGTAGCTGAGCTGGGCGCACTGCGTGTTGAGAAGATGTCAGATTCGACGTCTGAAAATGAATCCTCGGGATGATCGTTCATCATAAGGGAATGGATAAGAAGAACGACAGATGGGATGTGGGTGGCATATAAAAAGGCCGCACGATGATCATGAACGCACGTATACCTCGGACCCGCGAAGCACGCAAAAGTCTTTGTGCGTATATCAGCGCCAAGACAAGGTGTGTCCCCCCGGCGGATATCTCCAAAACGGCCGAATCCATTTGACCAAACCTACTGGTCGGCGGTTCCTGTTTTCACCGCCGCACCGGCCTCCAGATCGTTCGTCACCTCAACCCGGCTCGGCACTCGAGTCACATTTCAGCGCCCGCACGTATCAAGTCTTCCGGTTCTAAGATAGTTCCTATCCTTCTTTTTTTTTTTTTCCTTTCGTTTCTTCGATTGCCTTGAGCCTTGCTTGCGTGGGTACGGAAAAGTCCGTTATCCGGGTCCTCGGACAACCAACTTCCCGGCGCGTGTGGATCGTCGTCACCTCGTCTCGTTCTCGCTCACTTGCCAGTGATTGCAGTTTGCTGACTTCAACAGTGATACTATTAAAGTGTAAAGTACCCATTATCAATTCCTCGCATGATGTCCTACGGGGAGTAAGTGCTGTTGTGCCCATAACAGGGGTCTACTATGACTGACCATTGCACCGTGACGACCTATCAATCGTGAGTCACGGACGTCACATCACGCCGGCAAAGCCGGCAACGCCATTTTCATTCTCCGCTCTCGTGAGTGAAGAACCGTGATTTCGTGATTTCACGGTATGACAGCGCTCAGGTATGAAACTCCGCTTTCGCCCGAGCGTGACATCTCACGAAAGAGAGGCAAAACAAGGCACTCAACGATTAAAGGATCTTTCACCCTCAAACCACCTGTGATAGCATTGTATACTCTATTAGAAGTGTAGTGTAGCAGAACTAATGGAGAGAGCTGCAAATAGTGGAGAAATTAGCAGACTCACGATTGATAGGTCGTCACGGTGCAATGGTCGGTCATAGTATAGGGTCCCATGTTTGCGCTGTGCTTTTTTGAGACCCTCAAGCGAACCTGTGGCGGCCG